>JTDE01003808.1:37272-69384 GCA_014338405.1 Paragonimus skrjabini miyazakii | reverse complement strand
ATGATGATGATGATGATGATGATGATGATGATGATGATGATGATGATGATGATGATGATGATGATGATGATGATGATGATGATGATGAATGTTCAGCATCCAGTTCGTCTATCTCACTGATGTTTGAACTTACACATGGCATAATATAGGAGTACTTCAGACTAATCCTCATTTATCGGTTTTTGCACATAGAATGAAAACGAGCGATGAAATTACACCTAGGAGACTGTGGGGCGGTGAGATAAAAAAAACCGTGAAGCATGAACAAAATACACTGTGAACAATAATCTGAACGATCATGTGAACAATGCACCTCATTAATGCTTCAGATGTGCACATTTAATTGCAAGCCCTTCTAAGTATTTGGTGATCCACTGTGTGGCATCCTAGCGTGTCCATACTAAGTTGAAAGGAGTTTTGAACAACAATTCTATGTGAGTTTTCACCTACTTCAGTAACCGAAAATCATACTTTCGAAATAATTCCAGTTAGTTCTGGTACTGACACCTATCCCCATCACAGATCAGCCCACTGTGTGGTCCCTGACTGGCCGGGCACTCACGTGGCTACCGGTCATCAGTACTGATCAATCCGCCCGCAGGTTGATCGTCCAATCAAGTGAGTTTTACGCATGACACAGTTAAGTCCGTCCATCCGCTCAGTACGTTGTACGTTCATGTCCAAATACAGATCCGATTTGTGACAGCTGTGTACCTTCAAATTCATCCAATCTTGACAAACTACTGGCCCGTTTTTGGTACGGTTGTCACAGTTTGTGAGGCCAGTGAAATAACGACAACTTCGGCAGTAACCCCGAAACTTCTAAGAGGATCTCGCCTCCGTGATCTTGGCATGTTCTACTCGTTACAGACTATGTCCCAAAGTGTTTTTTGTCCAATGTGCACCAACCGAGAGTCTTGTTAATTTATTTTGGATTGATTGGAAGATCGGCGGTATCGATTTCCGATTTGTTTGCGGTAAGAGATATGACAGACTGTCCCTAATAGCCAAGTACATTAATCTACTCTACCTCAAGTCATTGCAGATAATAAAATCTCCATTAGCTGTCAACTTGCTTGTACTCAAACGAACAAAAAGATTCCATTAAGATATCACGTAGATGATACCCTGCCAAGTGATTGTCGTTGCTTACTAACTACGCAAAAAAAGCACCTCACTTAAATGTATTCGTATCCAACGGCAACGCCCGCGGCAGTCGTCGGATAGGGAGGAAAGTGGGGTTAGGCCGTTTCGTAACCTTTGTATACGTCCATCGACCTGGGACTAATGCCAACAGTCCACATAAGGGTCGTGTACAGAGCAAGCGTACACTTGGGGCACCAAGTTCTAATCAGTTGTTGTGCACACGTGTGTATGTGGGAGTCAGTATGTGCAAGTATGCAAAGCAAGTTAATCATAATTGACGGACAGATGAGGGTAGGAAATAGGGTTGAGGGAAAAATTTAAACACAATGGGCAACCTAAAAAGTTGAAGGATAAATTATAGGAATTCAGAATATAGTTTATCACGTTAATTATGGCATGTGGTTTGGTGGCTACATGTGAATACGGCCCGTGAGCTTTAGTGCGGGTCGCAGATGTGTGCCTAAATGGACGGTGAATTAGGTGGATAAGAAAAACGACATTCCACATTGTTTCATGTGGCGGGACTGCAAACTCACATATCTTTATAGTAGGTTTCACTGTTTTGTCAAACTAGTCAGGCAAAAAAGGTAGTTAGACTTTCCAAACAATTATGTCCATGATGAACTTAGAACACACACTCAGGGTCAAGCAAGATTAATTCCACAAGGACACTTTGATGGATCTCATCGGTTGCGACACCCGAACTGTGACAAGCAGACATACGTACATTAAAGTGGGTGTAATCTAAGAGGGATTCATTGACTGCGGTAAGGTAGCAAACGGTGACACCATGGAGAAAGTCAAACTGACCTGTATCAGAAAAGTGTTTCGTGAATCCTGATTGGTAAGCTTGGTATGTAGGGGTGGATGTGACCAAACTCACTGAAAATAGATATAAAGGTGCCGACAGACCTAAATACAACGCGGACTGATTAAGATTAGTGGTCCAAGTGATACGATAGTCCTAAAACTGACTCAAGTCACTCGTTCGTTTCCTCTAACATCAGGTAAGGATTTGCTTGCGAGGGGGGAGTAAGGTGAACCGATCAAACGGTGGGAACGTCAGAAACATATATATGGGAGTTGAATCCTAAATTGGTTACTCGACAACATAACGAACGTTGCTAAATCTTCCAGAACAAGATATATAGAAAAACTAGGACATGTCAACCTAGTCGAGAATACTTTACCTAGACCCTTTCATGTTATCAACTATAATAGTTTGTTTTTTGCTGGAGCAGTTGAGATAGGCTACCGTAAATTTGTTTTTTTTTTGTGTGCAGCAACAGTTGACAGTTAACCTAACAATGCCATGGTATTGGAAATTGTTGGTAATGAATTTCCAACATCCCCACAAATTACGATTTTGTTCACTTTATACTGGTTTACTTCATTCGTTCGCCTTCTCGATTCCGCACACACCTGTAGTTAAAGCTGTTTTTTTAGTATACCCACTAGCTATTGTATACTCCCTCTAATGTCATCAAAATTCAATGAAGACAGTAACTTCAACTCAACTGAGAAGTCCTGATCACGGGGTTGTCGATTAGATAGAACACAATGATTCTGTTCATTTTTCTTTCTAAATGGTCGAGCAAGCTGAACACTATTCATTCAAGGTTGTGGTTCAGCCTTTGGATTTTATTATTCGATCATGCCTATTATTAGGTTGCTGGCATTGTGGTTAACACGCTAGTCTCACAAGTACGAGGGTCAAAGTGCAAACTCCGATCTGGACAAGGATATGTTCTACTGATGAGCTATAATGAGAGCGAAACTCGAGTCTAGTGCTTCCTTTCGAAGTGGATTAGCCGAAACGCTTATCTGAATGCAAAGGCCGCGATCGAGTGTGAGTGGTGTTCAATTTTGAAAATTACTTGCGTTAGTAGAGTCTTACTCAACCTGTTTAAAAATTGTTTCGTTCCTAATGACCTCATCAAATGTAAACTGACTTAATCTTACCTCAGGTTGCTATCCTCATTGCCATCAATAAATTATTCATAAGTTGCATCTACCTGAATTCCTGTACTTTCACTCATTATAGCCAGTACAGCTTCATTAATGAGGTCGGGTGAAATGACTGTCCGGAGCAAATCTTAAATGAAATTACGAGAGTCCTAAAAGCTAGACCATCCTGAGAACACTTGTTAACTTATAACTAACCTAAACTAAACTGGAAATCGTTAAGCTGGAGTAAGATGTCAGTTCAGAAGGTGAGTACCTCTCATTCTCAATTAATAAGTTCATTTTTTAAAGGGAATGTTTTCCCATTGCTTACCTACGGACACCCTCCCACAAACGGGAAACAGACAGTCAGTTTTTATTAGTCCCGGATAAAACAGCCAATACTGTTTAGAACTGAAATTAACAAGTATTTATGGAAATAACTGAACGTTCACATCCATATTTATTACTTTACATTTCATCCACTTTGGACAACCACCTTCAGGAGCGTCGCTAACGAAATCACTTCGGTATCAAATCGGCGGATGTTTTGTTGCCGGAATCCCCCACTTGGTGAGCCTGCCCAATAAATTGTTTGGTGTTCCAGCTGTGTGCCGGATAGCATTAGCTGGTAACTGAAATTCCTGTAGAAAACTTTTTCTAAATGGGAAAACAATTAAAACCTATCATGAATGGTGAGTAGACTTTCATAAGATTACTGATGAGTAGTCGGGGATTTGGTTAATTTCAAGTTGAACATCACTCACAATTAATCGCAGTTGCCGCATTCTCATAGACTTTCCAGTCGGCCACTTTCGAAACGAAGCACTAGACTCGAGTTTCGCTCTCATTAGAGCTCGACAATAGTGCATATCCTCGCCACTGCCGGGACTAGAACTCCGGCCACGCTGTTCATCAGGCAACCGTGTTTACCACTGAGCCAATCATAAGATCATTCACATCTGACAATGTTGTGTGGTACTTCGAGTGAAAACATTAAAAAAATCAATTCAAGTAAAGATTAGACATGAAATTTTAGTAACCATTTAAACCTGGCGATTACCCGATGTGGTCATTCCAACTAACTAGTTGTTGACCTTAGATGTGGTACTGCTAGATCCTACTCTGTCGAAAGGTCAATGTCTTCACGGTTGATATATTAAGAAGGTCATTGATATCTAATCTGAAATACACAGCGTTTCAAGATGATCATAGCAAATACGTATAAAACCGTCCAAGCTACACATGTTCAACTGGAAACTCTGTAGCCTGTGGTTTATTCGAAGATACATTCCTAGAACGTTGTGAAGACTTTGCGCAAGCCGAATTCGAACATTTGTGTGAGCAACCACATTATCTCACCCTCAGATCGACAAAGCTAGTAACAACTTTGATATTTCCTAAAAGTACGGAGAAATATAAAATGGCACATAATGTCTGCCTATCTCGGGCTGCTTAAATTGCTCTTGGTGAAGTTGAAAACAACCCAAACGCCGTGATCTTAAAGTCCGAAAATTCATCTCGTGTGGTAATAATTATCCAATCTAATTAGTTCACTGAAGTGAATATAACATTTTATGAGACATCTAAAGTCATAGATGATTATCTAACGGGCAACGTGCCATTGGAGGATAAACACATGAACACAGAGTATCACTCATCGCGCTTACATGGATCTATAGATGAACGTTTATGCTATAAGCCGAAATCCACCGGGACACATACACCATACGGAATGCCCAAAATGTAAAAGACTACCATCCCGGTACGCCCTGTTCTTTCGATGATTATTTCGCCATAAGTTTTCTCAACGGCTGGTTGGTGTACTGGACTATGTACAGAGTGCATGAACTATGAGACACCTTTGACCTCGTCAAACATGACAAAGATCTAAGTATCCCCGATTGCAGAAACGGCCTATCCAGATGTTCAGTCTCTACAGACGAATGCTCCTTTGCAACACACCGCTGGCACATTAGGTGATTGCACTTTTGTTTTTATGCACAATATTTATATTCCCATATCAATCGATTTCTGATGTTTCCGGCTTTATTGTGTACAGGAAGTGTAAAATTTTACTTTAAAGACAAGATTTTCAAATATATTAATGGTATCGCCATGGCAAGTCCCCATGAACCAACATCAACTGATATTTTCTTATCTAAACTGGAACAGGATACAGCAGTTTCTATCGCAAGCCTGAAATTCTATGATTGCTTTGTCGATAATATCTTCATCAGGCTAAAACGATAAACAGATTCAGGGGTACTGAATACATTGAAGTTTCTACACTGTAAGGTGTCAGGTAAAAGTGCGTTTGAAAGGTAATCGTCATTTGTCTTTTTTGGATGTGATACTCACATGCTCGGCTAAAGTTAATATTCGGTGCTCGGTTTATCGTAAACCAACATGGGCGAGGAAGCATTTGAAGTTACTGAGCTTCGTACCAGTTGCTCATGAACAAACCTTGGTAAAAATATTTCTCCATCGGACTCGAACTATCTGAACTTCGGACATAATCTATGAAGAAGAAAGACTTCTGAACACTACTTCATAATTGAATAATCATCTCAACGCCCTTGTCAAACGATATGCGAACAGGGTGAAGTAAAAATTAACAGTAACAACTGTGCCAAAAAAGACGTATTTCTTAACACGCTGTGCAAAGCAGGCAGTTTTCTACTGTGAGCAAACTAGCGTTTCAAAGCAAAAATTAGGAGGGTTTGTAACGTGGTAGAACTGAATACACCGATCAAGACCATAAAATTCTGGTTGCTAACAATAGAGGGAGATACTTTATAGTTTCTCTTCCTTACGTAATTTATGGGTTTACTTGCGGACAATCATACATCGGTATGACTGATGGAAGACTTCAAACGAGAATTCTCTCAAGCTGCCAGCTGACGGTTTGTCTCAATCAACCAGATGAATTGTTGAACATTTTCAAAAAGTTTCTCTATTGATGACTAAACAGCTGTTGGAGATTGGTCAGTGTGTGTATTCATGTCTGATCTTCAGTCTGACTGAGCATAAGAAAACTTATCGATTGTCCAAATTCATGAGTGCTTTGTTGATTGCCAAGCGTCAGCCAACATTGTGTGTACGAACACAGCTATGATGTTGAAACTGCACTGGTTTTAACAGACATGGAGTCATTACACAATTGTGACCTGGTACACAAATGTTTGTATTTATACACCGCTTTTTAACAGATGAAGATATTATGAACGGATCCTTCTCTCAAACTACTTGTTCTTTGTACAACTACACTTCTAGCAACAAGGTAGACTGTTAATACTGGTGGTCAGAGCGCAAACAGTGGACCGAAACCCTCGTGGTTAGGTCAGATTTTCTGCACGAAAACCTCGCTGACTCATTTTTTCAGTCTAAGGATGTTGATCAATGGTATTTGAGCAGTTATGCGTCGAAATGAAACATATTTACACGATCTCCTTAGCTTGTAGATGATTTTCGAAAAGGACACGTTCACAGTCACAGGTGGTCGAAATGGCTCACGAGATGGTCTAGAAAACAAAACAGAGTGCAGCAAGTTCTCTGGTGTGATCATTATCCGCCAAAAACTCGAGTAGCGGTTTATTCGTGGACAATGGCAGGGGGTTGGTGAGGGCTGCAACCATCAAACAGACCCGGTTTAGTTTACCTGATGTCTGCGTGACCAATCGGTGCACGATGCGGTCGGTCGAGCTGGCGGTTTTGACGGCTGTTGCTGCTTCTACGCTAGTCGAAACAGACACTCGTGCGTGGGCAGATAGCTGGTCGAAAAAAACACGAGAAATGCTAATTCTGCCTACCACCTCCGCACCCCTTTACCATGGTTCACCTTGTTAAGACTGGTGTAGGGTCAGTCTAACCATCACTAGGATACAGTGGCTACGGGTTTGCAGTAGTAAGGGATCATTTCAAAAAACTCTCATTTGTTGTAACACTGATATAATGTAATCCCGTGTTGCCCAAAAAACAGAAAACGTTTAACAGTAGGCTGCCTTAAACCGTATGTTCATGTACCCCTGGGTCAAAAACACAACAGGATATTCAATTGTACAAAAAGTCAGTACATCGATTCAGTCACTAACAATTCACACGAGTTGGTCAAATTGTTGTTGTCCAGTGTTCTTACATTTGTTATTGCCATCGCGATTGTTGTTGTTCTTTATGTAGGTATGTTTACGTGACCGAGGCTACCTACTCACACGACAACAACATTTATGCGGATTTGCAGAGGTAGGAAGGAAGCACGAAACACCTCACCGGAACCATATACACGTGTGTCTTTACGTATTAAACCTAGTAAACAGGCAAACAGAACACAGGACCAAGTATAATCTCCTCTTTTTCTATGTATGTTTGCTACTGAGACCTGAACATATTGTCCATAAGGTGAGGGGATACAACCGCGCAGAATGAGTAGGCCACCATTTTACATATGAGTCATCAGGTTTTCAGAAATAGAATAGTAAACTTGGGGACTGAGAGGGAGGTGATTAGTAGGTTTTTGAATTTAACTTAGAACTTGAATGCGCGCGATAAAGAATAACTTCATAAAATAGGTAAACAAACAAGTTAAAAGGGGAACAAATACTTATAATGATGGACATTAGCTGACCTTTCAGGTACTGTTGCTCCTAATTAGACACACCCTCTTTGATACACAGAATGTTAATTATGAAAACTGGAAAACTGGGATAGAAAAGCAAATATATGTAAAATGTTTGGCTATAAAATGTGTCTTATAATGCAAAACGACACAGGGCACTGTACTGAATAAACGACAAATAGTCTCAAACACCACCCGGTCACTTCTGAGTGGAAAGATATGTTGTTTGTCGTCCCAATGCTTCTTTTCATCTAGTTTAGTTTATTAAGAAGCGCCGGACTCGAGCTTCTTTCCTAACAATGCTTACAACAAATGTCTTTGTGTTTGAATTGGGATGCTTATGGGATCAAAACAGTAACCTCTACACTCCAGGATTAGATATCCACTGTATCAAACAGCATCACATGACAGATTGCCCAAGGAAACCTTGTATAACGTCGTCTGATAAAGCATTCAAGATCAAATTATGCCGTATTTTATCTATATCTGTAAATCTGAACGTTTCCGAAACTGCTGCCGACATGAATAGTAATTCAAATAAGCACCACAGACTCAAAACAATTTGTTTATCGTTGTTTGCAAATCAGCAATGCTAGTCACAGTTGTTTGCCCTATACGGTTCATTTCTTTTTGTCACCGCTATACAGGAAATCTATGGAACTGTTGGCGTAAACTTCTTAAACCTAAAAGATATAACAGTCAGGATTAATAGAGAGATTCTACTTCATACCCTTAAAAAGATTGGCGTTCAGCCATCAACTACCGATTTTTTGCGAGGAATATTTGATTAATTCTAGCCAATTTACCTGGTATGTTTATCAGGTCAAAATATCGTTATATGTGGACTCATTTGTTTCACAAGATGGAGTCCTATCACCAACTGTCCTCTTCTAGGCCGTCTCGGAGCCAATGACCACTACAGCATTTTTTAAAATTCAACTGTACACTCAACTTGTTCAAATGTTCCATTTTATTTTCATTCACGAAGGGCAATCAACATAAAGAAAATTCCATTAACTATTCATTTATTTATGTAAATCGCAAACCCTTAGTTCAGTTTTTTTCTTGTTAAGTAGCTAGGACCTATTTTGTGTAATAACAGGATGTTCCCGTCAAAGTCAGAGAGCTGTCTTTCTATATCCAGTATCTTAAATCTCTTTTCATCATTCCTCAAATATCTAACTGGTTTTTACAAGCTTACATGTGACTCACTGAAAGCCTCCTTCACCAAGTATTTTCAAGAGTTTCATACTTGTTATTAGAACTTTAAACCACCTATGGGATTGTAAGAGGATTTAATTTGTATATATTATCGACTTCCTTGTTTCTCATCATGTGTGTTTAAAAGTCTACCTTAATTTCACCAATAGCAAAAGAAGACATAAGTCGTAAGATTTCAGAATTTTGTTTATTCTTACAAATCGTGAATGCAACACAAAACATTTTTTTTTACAAAGTAGTTAGAACAGGAGGTGTAATAGATACAAACATTTCGTACTGACTTGTCAGTACCAAACTTACAACATCATTAATAGGTTTTTCTCTCTCTATAACGTGCAGGTAACAGCAACAGAAATGTTTAACCTTCCGGTTCAAGTCTAATTCTTCAAAACGTGTGCTTGCAGTTACAAACAAATTCGAGTAAAAGCATTTATCTATTCGCACAATAACTTCTGTTATGTCTTAGTTAGTTCAGGTATATTACAACTTCGATGGTTTTACTTGTGAATTACCCGTGAGATTGAATCAATGGGTTGTTGAAATGGATGCCATACGTGGCTGCCACTACACTGCTAAGAGGATTTATTATTACTGTGTGTATGTGACCAGGCGTTAAACAAAGTTGTCGAGTAGCATACCGTCGGACACTCGAGTCGGCTTGCCTAACATAGCTTTAATATACTTCAAATATACCACGTGTAATGGGAACTCCGGAAGGAATGCAGACTGATCTTGAGCAGTACAGTTCGTCAAGTATTTTTTCAGCACAGTTAATGCGCTGACCGTTTGGGAATAGTAAGTCATCAGCACACTGATAGTACATCGTCGGTCAAGAGACAACGAGTACTTTGGAGTCAATTAGGTTATATATGTTGTATTCATTTCTTTCTTGTTCATATAAACCAACGTCAACCGTCATTTGAAACTCACCCGCTCCCATTTTCAGAAATATGGTTGTCTGTGAGCTTCTATCTTTCTTTTACTCATGCATTGTTAGTGTACTGTATGATGAATGTTCTCTCTGCCTTCTTCCAGTTTAACTTTGCATTCTGATTTTACTCCATATCCTTTCTACAGTGCACTAAAATGCACTGTCATACTGAATTACCTGTTACATTATATTTCCAATATCTTTCTTCCTAGTTTACGCCATACCATTGGAGTCTCTCTCTGTTTAATGCTCCAGAGATAGAGGTTTCACTTTCGAGCTAGTCTGTGAATTGGCTAATCAGTATTGGCCGATTGGACCCAAGGGAGTCACTCACACACCTACCGGTCTTATTCCTTCAGTTTACACCGGACACGTAGTGTGTGAGTGGAACCGCAAGTGGTGCAGCGCAATCCACTAGCGGTGTTGGTTAAGTGCAAGCGTCCTTTGACTTCGGTCATCGTGACAGGCTAATCTGAATCGGATGCTGCCAACCGTGTGTGACCAAACTAACTAGTTCAATTGGTATTCCGTTGCTGAAAACGGGATTATGCAAAAACAGAACATCTAATTCTGCTTCATAAAACCTGTTGATATGATATCTGATAAGCACTTGAGAGATGGAGACACAGATTGCTTAGTAAAATGAAGTAGACTAGCTATAAATTCATTTGCAAAAGATACGAACAATAAAAAATGACGTTGAAACCAAGTTTGTGTTATCGTTTCCTAACGGTTTTGTTCAAGTCTGTATCACCAGGAGTATATCCGAAGAGATGTGAACCAGACTACTTCATAATAACAAATTATCGTGCCTTCGAACAAGTGGTTCATTTTTGTAATGACCGATATCAAACCTCAACGATGTATGGAAGACTTGCATTTCACTCGTGCACTTATACGAAGGTCCAATGTCTGAAACTGTAGTAACTTCAGGCTACGAAGTTACAGGAAGTGAATTCAAAACTAACGTTCTCAAAATGAAAAAAAGGAAGCCACGTCATTTCGGAGAAAGATATCAAATGTCAGTGTTTTTACCACAGAAAAATCGCAGTTTTGTATGATGCAACGTACACCGACAGCCAATCAACTTGCTAATTCAATAACGGATAGCCTAATCAGTAGGGAGTGACAACAGTTTCGTCAATCCAGCACTGATTCCTGTTTTCCTAAGCTCGAAGTTACTCCCACCAAACAGTTGGTGATTATCGAGGTACGTTTCACACACATCTGAGGGCATTCGCGATATAGAGCTTCGGTGTCTTGGTTGCTATGGTGAGAACAACTAATAAAAACATATATGCAACCCAAAGCGGGCTTATTGTTCAGAAGTCTTCCGGTAAGTTGTGGAAATGTTCTGAACAAACAGTACTTTAATGGACCAACGGATACTGACAACACCAGTGTGTGAAACTAATAGATAAAATGACTGCGTCATTTCTTGTATTCCATTTATCTTACTCGTTATTAAAAAAAAACTAAATACCTGGATAATATTGTGTAATCAAAAACCTGATAAGACAACAGATTTAACAATAGAACAGAATCTAATATGTTAACATCTAAAATGTTAACATCTCACGACGTATGTCTTCTATCGTTACTGGTGAATTGGATTAAGTGAACGCAGTGTTTTAAATCTAATATGTTCAGTCAGATTGTTGTCTGGTGACAACCGGCGGTAGGTCGGCACCGTATATTCGGCCTAACATAGTAACCGTCATCACCATGGTTACTGTGCGACAGTGGTAAACAAGATTTCTTTGCCTGCAAGCTGTCCAACATGTCCACATACCAACTGATAACGTTAGTAATTCGTTTGCGATCAACGGTTAAGACGCACCAATCACATGCATAAGTAACAAAAGAGAGAGAGATTCGTTTATTTGATTACAGTCTGCCGTTGGTAGGTTGCGTTATCCAGACAGAGATCTGTTTTGTCGTTCTATTGCTAGAGTACAATTTCTAACGGTTATCGAATAGTCACAGTAAAGTATATGAACAGTACATCCCTGGAAAAAGTAAGGATCACATATGAATATAGTGAACAGCGATAATATTGTCATGGTTACTTGAGTTGGTCAGGTTTCGACCGATGGATCTGTAGAGTCTAATATGAGATGAATGGGTCTTCAATGAATACGTTGCCATTCAACCCTAATAGTGGGCAAGAAATACACCACGGAAAAGCGAAGATAAGGGAATTTGCCTAAAATATCGAATTAAGATTGACGCAAACAAGAGCATGCTTAGTAATTATAGGGACGAAGTTATTAGGAGTAAACAAACGCAGTTGCTCAATTCATAAAATAGGACAGGTTTAATAGGTGCTTTACTACAGAACTGGTATATACATATATATGCATACATTTAAACAACGAAGTCAGAGGCTACAAACCGTGTGAGGCTAGTCACTAAAACATTTCCTACAATCCGATTACACACATACATACATATAGAGAAATAAACTGGAATATGTCAAATGTCCTACTGTTCAAGTGGTCAAGTACTATCAGTTGGTCTGTATCGATTAGGCCATACAGCTTTACTGTGAATGTCGTACACTAAATATACTTACTTTCTAGTGGACATTCTAATAGAACTTGAATTCCGGGAATCGCCTATATTCTTGCCAACTGATCATGACGTTCAGAGAGGTACACCTGGTTAATTTGAACATATCACCAGATTACAGAAGGAGTGTGGGATCATTTGGACGTGCATCTGTACACGTACAGCTAACTTACATGCATTTATGGTCACCTGTCAAGTGCGTACACAACGCTGTTCCTAGTCTGGTTTTTCGAATGTAACAGTATGGTATCCGACTTTGGGAGCTATTCAGCTGTTTACTGCTTCTTATGCCGTTGCTCTTAAATGCTTTACTTTCATGAATGTTTGTTACAATCGACGTACATTGAAATGTTGTCCCCAATAACACTAAATGATTTGCATCACTTAAGTTCATTGATAAGGGGACTACATCTTTTCGAAGTAAGTTGCCTGTGAATTAATTGAAGTTTGCCATGGCTGAATTTAAGATACAAACCACTTTGCGACCGACAATTAACCGTAATTTTATCAGTGGATGTTCGATGATAGACATAGAAATCCGCCTTTCCAGTGTGAACAGCAGTGAACTAAGTGACATAGATGACCAGGCAACCGATGCAAGAAGAATCGAGAAGGTCTGGGTGTAAAACTCCGTAGCAAGGCGTCAAGCCCGGTGACCACCCACAATGAGCGATTTCTACTGTGATGTCACTGAGGTTGTTTGTGATCGTCATTTGAGAATGTCTGAACAGTTTAACGTAAACAAAGTACCGACTGCCTGCACAGACCAAAACTTGGATCAGAATTGAAACACGGAAGAGCGATAATTTGCCGCAATTGATTGTTTTCAGACAAAACCACATTTGGTGCGATCGATTGGCTAGACACAGACACCATATTAATGGCTGCCTACAACGCCCACATAATTCAGTCTCTCAAAGTTTTGACGACCCTAATGGACAATATAGAAATCAGGAGTAAACATTTCAACAACAACATTTATCAATTTTTAAAACGTTAGGCATTGGTAACACGCCCATTTTTTCGCAATGCTTTGGTAACAGGAAATAAATTGAAGCACTGTAAATTCTGGTGTAATGCATTGGATGGAGTAAAACCCTCGCAGAAAAAGTGGCAAATGTGCTCCCAAGAAACTGAAGGGGTGAAATGAGTCACTCCGTGACGGCATTGTGACCTATCACTTAGCACATACATGACAAACGTTGCGAGCTGCAAACCCATGATAAAAAAGAACATTTTGTACAAAGTGTAATGGCGAAGTAAAGTATTCTTGTAGAGTATAGAAAATGAACTGAAAAGTCTTCTGTCGAGGTGAAATTAACCATAAAGGTTATTTACCCAGTCACCTAATGGTTGTTTTTCCTAGACAGTAAGTGAACTGGTGATGATAGTTGTCAAACTAAGCCAGTTATCGGACCCACTCTGTCACCAAAACACAGGGATGTACCGATCAAGTATGTGAACATACTGTCGGCGCTATATTCCCATACTTATGCTCAGGTTAGGGTTTACGGTGAACTGTCCGATTGTTTCAGCACGCGGAGCGACGTACATCAAGGCTGTCCTCCTTCACCATTTTTGTTTAATTTCGTGGTGAACGATATAATGGAGGATTGTCTCCCGGCGGTCACAAGATGTCGGCATAGACCTTCTACTTGGTGGAAGGTTGACTGACCTTGATTATGCTGACGACAAGGTGGTACTGTTTGACACTCTCCAAGTAGCACAACCAATACTGGAGACTATTTCATGTTTTGCTAAATGCTTCTGATTGCGGTTTGCAGCCTCAAAATGCGAAGCGCCTCTGCAAGATTGTTGTGATTACGTAGATATAATGTAAGACAATGAAATCACGGAGGTTGCTGACCGGTTTGTTTACCTGGGACGCTGCACTAGCGACGGTGGCGGTGAACGGAACGAAATAGCAGCGTTTGTCTCTAAGGCTAAGGCGGTGTTCGTTAATCTGGGACATGTCTGGTGACAGAGAAGTATCTCACTGATGCTTAAGGGTCGCGTATATAAAGCGACAGTGAGGGCTATGTTACCTTACAGCAACCAGATTTGGCCGCTCAAAGGAGAATACGTTAACCGCTTTCAGGAGTTTGACTACCGGCGTTTGCATTCCATTGCTCGAATCGGTTAGCACCAACGATCAAGCAACGTAGAGGTTAGCAAGTTGGTACTTGGTGATTGTCAAGCGAATTGTTTTGTTCACTCTTCAGATTTACATAGATTAAAGATGGTTATACCATATACTAAGGACGTCGGCTAGTCGTCTGTCACACTCCAGCACTCTGCCGACGTTGCGGCCGACTGGCGTAAGGTGAAATCGTTCACTAATGGGTTGGTCACTGTAGATCGGGTTCGTCTCCCTGGCTGGGGCCCTCGCAACTCACAGAGTCGGTGGCTGGACACTTTAGGTGAGATAACGGCTAACCGAGCTCAGTAGCGTGAATGTTGTTGTTGTTTGATCGAGTTTTCTGAGACGTGACTGCATTTAATTACGCGGGACAGTGAAAGCCGTAAGGAAGCTGTCTTGCTGATGACGCCTTATATTCATTTACCGCTTGGCTGTTCGTTTGCAAGGTGTAGACACCTTGATGTCGAATGCTTGAGCGTAGACGTAACTATTTTTAGTAATTAGGTTTCTTCCTTTCTCATTGTTCTACTCTGGCTCCCTCGTCCTATACAGAGTTTGAATTTTTTTCTCTGCAGTTGTGTGACAGTTAAGCCTCAGTGTGAACCATTGATGTATGGCTGTCAGATCTCGGGCCCACTCCGTCACTTGTCTAATAAGTCTCGCCTCACATACATAACAATACCCTTCACACTCATGAAGTCTTGGTAAGATGTTAGTGGGCAACTTGAATTCGCCAACGAAATGACGTCAAAAACAGTTCAGCCTCACATACAGTTGTACAGTGGTCCTGAAGTGGGTAACTAAATTCCACGCTGTACACCATCACCAACAGTTACGATTAAAACAAACCTACATTTCATGCAACCCTGGTAGTCATTCTTCTCTGATCAACACTAGTGAGGTTTTGCTCACGGTGTGGTGTTTATGATTAACAAGTGTTATCAGGCTACTTCATTTCGAGTTTGTCGTCTCTACCGCGTACACACACAAAATTGGTAACTCTGCCAGATTCGGTAACATCAGTTTGGGTAGTCTAAGGATGGGCGCCGATCTATTTGGCTAACGGATAGTAATAACCAGTGAATGAACAGTCAGAAAAAGTTAGTGTAACTGATTTCATCAAAGCAGAAAGAAGACATGTTGCGATATGTTAACATTTCATTTACTCTCATCAGTCACAGACGTAAAACATGCCAATTATATACATCATATAAATAAGGACAAACAAAGACTAGACACGCCTACAAGCGCACCAATTATTATGTAATCACGACCATGGCAACCCGATAGGTTGTCTCAACCACTTTTGTGCACACAACGTCGGCTGGTAAATTCGGATAAGCATCGCTTCGCAGAAAGCTACCAACTTCGGTTTTCGATTACGCAATAGTTTCTTGAATGAGTTTAATGGGTCAACTTGGTGACCTGTTTTCACGAGGTGTTTAGCAATCGATGAGGTTGGACTTCGAGCCATCAGTGCACCAAATTAAGGCTGGTGCGTCATCTGTTGTTTCAACCATTTCGGGATGTGTTCGGCGACTCGCTGTGATAGTCGTCGATCTGTTCTGCCTATGTAAACGTCACTGCAATGGCAAGTGAACTGGTACACAACATGGGAGACAGAACGGTTTGACAAACTACTTTCGCGACTGCGGAGAACTGGTCCTCTGGTAGTTTGAAATAAGCGCAACTGCGCAGCCGCACATGTTCGGGCCAGAGGAGACTTTAATTTGTGCTTTATATCGTCACCTTTGAATGACAAGAATAGGAAAATATCCTTCTTTTGAGCCGTCAGTATGGGCTCAGTGCACTTCTTCACCGTATTATGTGCCTCAATGAATTTGTCGGGGTATCCATTCGCTGGTAAAGCTTGTCTCGGCAACTCCTGTTTTACGTTTGCGACTGACGAGAGTAAATGAAATGTTAATATATCGCAATATATGTTTTCTTTCTGCACTAATAAAATACAGTCTGAGCCTCAAACTCAATGGTATCCACTTGCGTGGAAGAAGCACAAATCTTTTTAGCGGCAGCACTACCGAGACATGACGACTTGTGAAACGCAATCGACCATTAACATCAAAAAGGGTTTGATGTCATCAACCGTGAATGAGACAGCAACCCTCAAATAATTCATTTCGTTGGGAGATGGGGACAAGTAGCCGAAAGGATGCTGATTTTCGGCGCATGTGATAATCTTGAACTGCAATGTGAGCATGTGGACTGGGCCTGCGGTGGCGTGTTCACGAAGTTCTCTACTAGTTATTTAAATATATTAACTGCATGTGCACATTTATGTAACAGCAATTAATAAACGCACCACATCCCACTCATCAGTGAATTTTCAACTTCTTGAACACAAAAATGGTGGCCTTTTCAATTTATCCACGACGTGAACACCGGAACCGGGACAGTGGCAAATGAACACATTACTGTATCCAGCTCAATGCTTGTTGAAACGTCAACCCGATATTGAACAACCAGCATCAGGCCGGAAGTCACATCGAAGTCTTAGATCCCCAAGTTCAGAGATTTGAAGCCTATTTTGATAAGTGATGTGACTAAACCGAAACGTTAACTCGCCTAACGTCCTAAAAAAAAGTGACACAGAGAAACACTACATTTTTTCAAGATTATGAATGACGTTCACAGAGTTCATCCTATGATTAAACCACTGAGATGATTTTTAACCTGGGTTTCAGCTCGAGAGCATTTTCTGATAGAACTAACTTCCCTAAGTTCCTTCCATTTCCTCGCTGTAAATATCCAGAAGTGAATTTGCTATTCACTTCTGAGACCTCAGTGATGCCTTTGAGAAACCCATTCGGTGTGCACAACTTATCTTGACAGCAACATCCTGTGTTCCGTTCTTTTGATGCCTCGCATTAAAGTTAGGTAATTGAAATAACTCCCGGCGTTCAGCTCGAAAGAAGCCGAGTACAGAAATACAGAAGCAATTGATTCAATGAGACATTATTTTCTTGCATTTGCAAGCCAATTTCATTAAATTATGCAGGTAATGGTGATAGTGGAACAATATCACGCTTGACATGTGTTAACTCACTACTGAGAAAAAGAGTTCAATGCTGAGAGCTGCACCACTTTCAAAAAGTGCGCAAAAACGTACTGGACAGCCCCCCTCTTCGAAAATCACGATAACTTTGTGAGAAACAACAAGCGCTAAAAGTTTCTGTAATTCCCTCTCGAAATACTTAATGATTCAGAGCACCGGATATTAGTGTCTGAAACGGTGCTAAAACTGCTTGATGAAACATGAAGTCAAATACTTATAGTCTTACAAAGTCAAATGTGAACACGTTAGAGACATTTTTCAATAAAGCGATAAGCTCGTAGAATTGACACACCAGTGATAGCACTCTAATTATTGTCTACGCAAGAATGATTGTGACCGGGACTTTTTAATTTTTTTTTTCAAATAATTTTAACGCCATTTGAAACACAACATATTGACTCCCTTTTCATACTTGGTTCCAACGGTCCGTAAACAAGTTAGTTTTAAATCAGGCTTTCTTCGCCACCTTCCGACTAGTTTCCACTTATCGCTCTCACAATTCTTCTATTGCTTCCCTTCAACCGGAGGGGATAATACCACCCAATTTGATAAACATCGACCCAGATGATAGTAATAACAGATAACGAATTGTTCCAACCATAATTTTCGTTTATGTGATTGCACTTTATGAAAATCCCCGGATTAAGTTCAGTTTTGATAATTGAAATCGTTGACCACTAGAAATTTAAAATTACGATTGAATATGACCGTGTTTTAGAGGGGAGTTCACCTAGCTATCCATATTATCCAAAGGAGGAAAACTGATTCGATGTCCATATTCATTAGCGTTCATTAAAATCTTCAAGAGGCAAGCCAAATTCAGCACAACTATCCCACCGATCGCACGTCGGACTATAAATGAGATATCACACCTAAAGCCCAGATCCCACTGTCAAAGGTAGAATGAAATATAACACATCTGTCGCACTTTTTTTCCTGTTCAACAAAAAAGATTGTTCACAAATACAAGAGGTTTGAACAGGTTAAAAGGCCTAGTGATGACTTTGAAGAACGCACAGAAACTAAACAGGAAAAAACACCGAAAGACAAACAGTACGAGCTGAGAATGAAGTGGGGATGGTTCAGACTATCAACCATTTCTATCCGACCCAAACGAATCCGGTGCCGAGCCTGCCCATGTCTTGGTCATCGGGGTCGATGTTGCCCGTGCGTCATCGGTTGCCTTGTCGGGTTCGATTACACGTGGTGTCTCAGATTCATACACACGCAGCACAAGCATGAATTGTCGGGAATGGAAGTATAGGTTGAACAAACCAAGTAGACCGGTGGCCGAGAGACCAATCAGTTTATACCACTCGAACACCCAACGAAGACTGTACAATTGGTAGACGGGTACCCCGAGGGCAACAAAGAACAGCACGGAGATTGGGCGCAACGGTGCGCAGAACAGTAACTGGTTTGGTGCGATAAAAAGGAAACAGGTATAGAGGTGATGAACGTGTAATATGAACGACAGTGAAGGTTATCGACGCTGGTGGTGGAGATGGGTACATTGTTAATCAAGTAGGCGTCCATGATGCAAAAATTGAAACAAACGGGATAAAGTTCGTCACGTCGACCATTGAACCTAAGGCCAGATGTAATTTCGTAAGAGTGACTCCAGTAGGCAAGAATGCACAATTAAGACTAGAAAAAGGATCAACCTCGTGGGACATACAACGTTTAAACCAACAACAGGCATAAGGTTCAGATGGAATTTGATTTCTTCTGATTATAGAGCTCTATCAGCGGCGGAAATTCTTCAAAGGCGCACAGGACAGAGCGAAACAGTAAACCGTTGTAGAATGATAAAGTGATACTCCCGTTTCGGGAAAAGAACCCAACAGGTACAGACCGACTGCTTGTTCTTCTGTTGCCCTCAAAGTAGTTGTCAATACTAGCGTTTTTTCGTCCCCGTGTTGTTGATTCATTCTAATTCGATAATCAAATCGCCATCGGCGAAAACGACGGGCTTGTTGGGTTAGGTTGCTCATTTCCCCAATGCTGGATAGACATGGGAATGCCATACAATGCTGTTCCGTTGACAGCTGTAGTACCTTTGGGATAATGGATTGGAGTAGGATATCGAAACTTCCACGCATGCAAACTAGGGTCGACTGTGCTATAAACTAATCGAAGACTATCGTTCACGGTTTGTTATATGGTGCACTGAATGATCACAGCTCATACAGTACCCCAGGCAAAGACGGACTTCATTCTTGATTGGTTTATGAGCAAAGATTTCTCATTGAGCCCCAATGTCTTAGTATGGAAACGTTATACCTTGAGACTACATTCACTATAATCAAGCCTCAAATGTACAAAAAACAAAATAACTTGCATTTCATCCGTTATAAACAAACTCAGCAAGGTTACTATACATGATTTCTACCCCGCGAAACAGAAGAAAGTACAGTCACATATCCATATCCGCTTGATGAAGCCGAATGATTGATACATATATCGGAGATTTTATTTCTAATGAACTGTCATGGTCACAACATCTCGTCAAAAATTGGGTCTCTCTCTTCTCTGCCTGTCACTAGAAAGTCCACGTCATGATACAAAATAGTTCTTTATAGGTTATCTGCCATCGTATTGGCTTTGCTATTCTACGGTTGTATTTGTTGGACTTGTAACAACTTGCTTAAGCACTTCTTCATTTCAAATAGACTTTACTTAACTTTACTCATTAAGTAAGCTGGTACCACTCAATTAGGCATCTGTGATTAACATGTCAATAGGTTTTTCTCCGATCCACCTCATAATCATGGAAAAGCGTCCACCAAATGTGAGCCACAAAGCAAAACTAGTCAATTCTGTAACTCGCCGCTGGTATGCACTTCTGCTCAAGGAGTATCAATTCTTTCTAGTCTCGCACGTTATTATTTATACAAACACAAAGTGACGAATGGTCTGAAATGAGGATCAACCAGCAACTAACTCCATAACGTTTTCTTTCTTTCTATCCATTACACTGTAAACTTGCACATTGCCAACTGTGCTGCCGTTGCAAATTTTGCATATTATCAATTATCCAGATATTCATTCATTCAGAGTGAGTAGAGCGTGCGATAGTCGATGTTAGTGTTCAGCTGCTGGCTTGGTTAGAGAGCCTGTTCATATAAATTACCATGTAGTGTTATGACTTCAGAATGCTCGATAAACACAAAACGATCGGTCATTTCATTTCATAACGTTTGCTTCATTTCTTGTTTCGTCAACTGTGCTGTACATGTGTATTACGTAGTAGTTCAACTGTACCGAAAAGGAGTTTAATAGAGCACAATCTTTATTGTCTAACTTGCTGGTTGCCACACCACGTGCGTGCCGCGTTTATGAATCGGAATTCCGGTCCACAATACAGCCTTAGTTTCCGTTCACGTATCATGTGCACTTCTGCCCGATTTGTGTGTATAAACGAGGTCTTCTGACAGGGGTTTTTCGCTTGCCATGTCCGTTGGTCCGATCTCGTTAGGCGATAGCTCGTCCGGTCGCCCCTGTTGTCCACACTCTATCCACTGTGGACTTTGGCCGTATTTCACGACCGTGTCGAGGTATTCCACCGAGTGTTGGAATAATCGCGCCTACGATCTGGTTATCTATTCCAGTTTGCCTGCCATGTTTCGTCCGTTGGTCTGAGCTCGTTAACCGATGGTTTGTCTGGTCGCCAGCGATCCGCTCGTTGTAGGCTTTTGGACGTATCTCACCACTGCGTTGAGGTATTCCGCCAAAAGTTGGAATATTTACACTTCCGACTTGGTAATCCACCACATGACAGCTTGTACATTTAAGATTTGAATTATAATGCTCAAGAAAGTCGTTGTTTCCTCAAATATGATGACTGGGCGTCAGCTGACTAATGGGGTTACGTAGAGCATTTCTAGGTGATCGAACTGCTATTTTCCCTTCAAAGTTGCTTGTACTTTATAAACGCAAAACCCTTGCATTACAACGTTGAATGGAATTAACAAATTTATCCTTCTTTCTTGTTACCATTTCGGGGAATGCGGATAGGGATGCTCAGAGACTCAGTGTTTTGTTCCGAATAGTTGAATTCTAGTGTGTTCACTAAATGGATGTTCATTCATTCAATTTGAAAAGGACGGGATGAACAGCACTTCGTTGCACTCGGAATTGTTGTTATCGGATGTTTCACCCCGAGTCTATGCCTTATGGCCGATTCAGTCCCCGTTTGAACAGATCAGATGGAGACGACAACATGGCTGTAATTCATGTTGAATGTAACAAGTGGACTTGTTGCTGCACTTGTACACGGCCAGAATCGTTGAATAAACATGACAAGCATTAGGAAAACCTAAGATCGTCTTGAAATGAGGCAGCAATCAACAAGTCGAACTGCGCTTCCTCTGATAGGCCTTAGAGACAGTGTGGTTAACAAACTAAGTATCACATTGCATAATCTCTCTTGCTATAAGTAACTGGTGATCGTAAGATGGCTAAAGAAATGAATAAGAACTCCGATCTACAGAACTGTCGTTCGGTTAACTGGGGCTTGATAACAAGAACAAAGCCCATAGTACGGTGCAGGATACGTGAGCATAGGTCGATATAGGTAACATTATAATTTCCAACGCACTTTTAGAAAGAAAAAAAATAGAGAGCTCTAAATGGCTAACAGTACGGTACTCAAACATCCTACGCTAGTATCATGCACGTGAATCTCAAAATTAACTCGGGTAAGAAGTCCAAACGCAATAATAAAACGTAGTGTTTGAGTATTTCTACCGCATTTGCATCATCTGGACGCTAGAGAACACCCTGACCAAACATCCAACACTGATATATTTGTCAGATATCAGAAACCAGACTTTTTTTCGAATAAAAGATGCACCTGATTATTAGTATCAGGTGTTCGTTTTCAGACATTGTCACTAGATTCAAACAAGTCTGAAGAACCAGAACACAAAAGTCTATGTAAATGGCGTGAGATAGCAAGCTGTTACATTAGATGACACTTTTAAGTAAGCGGAGCTGATTTTAAGGTGGTCTAAGAAGTTTCACTGGTGTTGTCTCACATTCCCCGAGTGACATACATTAACTCAAAAATATGCTTTACATGACAGTGGAAGAGTGTATGTTACCATGTAAAAAACTATAAACGGAAACCTTCATTGCAACCGCCTGACTAACAAACAGTCAAATATGACAGACGGATTGGTTGGGGCCTTATTTACGGGAATTGTCGAAATATTACGGGTTAGAGAAAACCTACAATGTTCATATATACCTGACGGTAAAAGGCAGAGTAAAGAAAAAGCAAACGGGAAAAAACAAAGTTCATTTCAGAAATTGAAAGGACTGTGACAACATGACTCGAAACAAAGCCAAATTAGTTGGAATAGTTTGAAAAAACATAACTCGCACATGTCAAACAACAGGGAAACAAGTGCACTTTAACAATTAAAGAAAAACTTGTATCGACAAGACGTACACTACTTCAAAGTTGTCCGCATAGCTAAGCTGCTTGAGGACTAGGACTAGTATCACAAGTATAAACGCCATGTCTTCGATTGAAGTCATCCGTTGATGGCATTGTCACGACATATTAAAGTATGACATTCCAGGTAGAACATACATTAACATTAAAAGAATGTTGTCTGTAGTTTAGGCGACTTATCTGGTATTACAGACTCAGTGAGTGATCACGAGGACAACTATTGCGTAAAAACACGCATGCCGGTACGACGGTTTGAGTGGAGTGGTAGACTCACATAAGTGCTCCATCTTTTCATCCCCAGTCAAACGGTCAGGCGGAACGTTTTATCTGCACATTCAAGCGTGCACTCAATAAAGCCAGCGGGGGGAGGGAACGACCACTAAAATCCTTGAAACCTCTTTACTCAACTACAGATCTACACTCAATCCACAGTGCCCTAATGGTCGCTCACCTGCTGAAGTGCTCATGAATCGACCGCTGCGACTGATCCATGATACCATACGACCAACACCTGAAGACTTACGAACGACAACCAAGGTGAAACCAACATTCAAACCTGGTGATCGTGTGATGATTCGAGACTATCGCATTGGCCAACAGAAGTGGACTGTCGGTACCATCATCAAAAGAATCGGTCACGTAACCTACATAGTACAAGTAAACTCACATGTTTGGAAACGACACGCCAACCAACTGCGAAGGACCGAATGCAACCTGTCTTGTACCAAACCACAACAATTAAGTCTCGAACTTCCCATGGATTCGTTTGACTTAAAGGGATCGTCAGTCGTCTACCACCCCACCCAGAGTACAAGTCAAAACCCGCAGAATAGACGCCGTTCAGAGCGCCGACGGAAACAAGTTGTATGGTTCCACATAGACCCGAAGCGACCTACTTACGAAACACCTGAAGGGGAAGTTATCACGAACGGCTCAAGACAAAATGATCTCAACTGGGACGCGCATCGCGGCGCTCACCGAAAGGTCAAACAAATGCACCAGACAGGACATATGCGTGAACCGAACAACAACCCTGGAACATGTCATGGGGTGACCAACACAGTCGTCGATCGAAGCCGAAGCCAAGCCAATGAAGCCAGCTGCTGTGTTGATTTCATATATACTGCCCTGTTGACAATATACAGGCAACTTTTGTCGTGCCTCATTGCTGAGTCATCTGCAATCAGTCGGGATAGATTGAGGTCGTATTAACTACCGTTACAACAGTAACATTCAATAGATCAGATTAAGCATACGGAGGATTGACCTAGTTTAGACAATCTTTCTGAGTAAGAAAGTGAACAATATAGTGAAACTCGTTTAGTAGTCCACCGCTGTATTCTCTCGATCACAAGAATAACTTTTATAAGGAATGTGCAACGTACGTGAATAGATCACTCAATGTGAAGGCATACCAGAGAGAAGAAGCATTATAATTTTAATTTCATAATCCAACAGTCACTTTAACTTCCTTCGCAATCAAGGAGCAGTAGACAGACGGGCTTATATCTTACGTGCTGATTACTTCTGTCTCGTCCTCAAACGATGGTAGATAGCTTTTCGACCCATGTGAAGTATGCAGCACAATAGCAGTCAATATGCATCATTGTATATTCAGATGGAAGCTTGTAAGTTGCAATCGAGCGGTAAAAACTGTCAAGACCATTTCGAAGCCTACCTCTTTAATAACACCACTTATTATTCGGTACATTTTCGTGTCGTCTGCGTACCAGAACACCAGAGAACGTACCATTCGTTCAAGTATGAATAACAGAAACAACACCGAGCCTACAATGGAACCCTGTGGAGCACCCTTGGTTGTAGAGTACCAACATGATAGAACATCATTAACCTCTGTGTTGAAACGTCTATCTTCAAAGTAGTCGGTGAGCTACAGGAGTAAACGGCTATCAAGACCACACTCGTGAGGTTCCCTACACAGGAGTGTATAGCGGATGATGCCATTAGAGAAACAGAGATAACACTTAAGTGTTTATCTCCAACAACCGATTTGGTTCATTATTCCCTAGCTTCAAACATATCGGTGGGACATAAATAGTCTTTTCGGAATCCATGTTGCTTACCAATCAGATGTAAACAGTCCATTACGCCTCTCACAACTTTTGACAGGACAGATAATAAGACAATTGGGCGGTAGCTGAACGACTCCCTGTACTAAAATCCCTCCTGAAGCTTGCCCTGGTCTAGGGGACTACGGAATAAGTCACCTAATGGTGGTCAGCTTTCTTGCGCAGCTCTTTAACATCACTGGGGAATTTAAACCAGGGCCGGGCGGCCTATTAGCAAGAAGTGTTTCTAGCCTTTGTAGTACGATATAGGGAGTGATAGTTATAATCGTGAGGTCATAATAAGTGTCATTTCTAATGGTACGCCCTCTTCACTGTCAGTAAAGACGCTAGCGCGTTGAGTACAGAAAACACTAGCCACTTCAACATTAGGGGTGCTAATTGTATCTCCACCAAGCAGCTGTAGGATCATAAGATGACTTATGGCGCGTTTAGTGTTTCGCGCTGCCGCTGCTACCTGATTGCGAACACAACAGTAATCGACCTGCGGTTGCTCAATCAACCTTAACTGATGTACAATCCAGACCGATCTATAGGAGACAAACAGGTTCTATGTGTATGATCTACTAGATTTCTGCTGCTAGTGTTTTCGGTTCCTTTACTGGCAGCCTCAGTTATCATAACACCCAATAACGGCCGTAAGTCTTCTAACAGTAGGTCAGCTGCAGCTCTTGGCCAACCTATATAACCTAGTTCCCAAATTAGATCTTCCCAACAGGCTTAGCACTGGTTCCTAACGGAACTACGCGAATCCCACTACTCATGTCAAACTTAATGACTCTGTGAATTACTGATCAGCAGTCGGGGATTTGGTTAACTTCAAGTTGAACGTCACTCACATTTCATTGCAGTCCTTGCATTCAGATAGACTCTCCAGCCAGCCTCTTCCGAAAAGAAGCACAACACTCGAGTTTCGCTCTCTTTAGAACTCGTCAGTAGTGTATATCCTTGCCACGGCCGAAAATACTACGACTGGGTTGAATGTTAGTAAAAAGGTTATTCACCATATGCGGCCTATTGGTTAAGATATGTACCAGATTAGACGAATTTTGTGATGCCCTTCAGTACGTGAAACCATCTAGGACCGCTCCCTAGAGTCACACGTCGGGGGATTTGGCGGAGCATGAGCATTACTAGAACCAAGGTCGAGTTCAGGATGGGCAAGATGGCTTATGAGTGGAATTTTTGAGAACCCAGTTGAAGACGGCTCACGTATAATATCATTTAAACACTAGTTATTGACCAACGAGGAAGATGGAAGGCAGTAGATTCATTAATGAGACAGGAGGACGTGGCAGTAAAGTGTACAAAACGACATACGATTTCGAGTGAGTTTAGATGCTCCACCTCAGGCCATTCATTCAAAAGTCTCCATCATACGAAAATAAAGTGAGCAGTAGTCTGTCCAACCTACCCCAAGTACACACTGATTGATCACGACAGCTCACTAGGTAAATCGATATAAAAAAGCCATTGATAACGTCCTTTTATTACTGTTTCATCTTGAGAAAAACGAAACCAGTGCAGACTTGTTAAACAACGGGTTGATCGCCTCAACGGACTCAAAAAATATATTTTTGGTCAGTTTCGGGAGTTGGTAAAAGCTTCTCGTTGAAACTACTAACAACAAATCAGCGATGGGTAGTCGTTGGTGGTCAACGGAACCCATCTTTTCCAAATACACTGAAACGAGTAGATCCGACCACGTTGAAGAAAAGGGATACTATCCAATGCAATATATGTTACATTACATTGAGATAGTCTTCGGAATTACAGTAGGTAGTTTCCACGTGCATGACAAACGGATATACCACTGACCTGCAAATGAAGATTTCTATCTCTCGACGTTGCCGACAAGTAAGGTGGACTGACTGTTGAAATGACACGAGTACAGAGTGACCTGGAGTACGAAAAGTTAGCAAGGGAACGGAACACAGAATACGCATTCAAAAATCTGAGTGAGAAGGGAAGGAATCCTAACAGGCGATCTGGTCATTCTACATAAATAGACAGGTCCGTGTCCAGGCTCATATGTTCTCACACAAGCGCCCATGTCCTAATTACAGGCAACCGTACCAGGTCACTGAGAGAACCGCGTGAACAAAAGCAGTATTCAGACAAACGCCCTTGGGAACCAAATATGCAGACGACGCCTACTCATGCCCGGGAGCATTTGTGATCGACAGTGTCAACTGGATAGCAAAGACAAAAAATGGAACAGAAGGCAGAGGGGTAAGCACAACAGATGAAGCGTCTCCCATCTACTCCGGGTTCGGCGCTTACCACGGAAACCAGACAAATTGGGGGGTGAGGTCCAAGACAAACAAATGGCAGGAGGAATCGATCAATCGCGATCGATTCGATTGGCAAATAGCCAAAAAGACACGCTATGACAATCACAGAGCATATAGGCAAAACGTGAACCAGGATTTTAACTGGGTGGTGCATACACACACACACACAGCGGGAGACAGTACAAACAGACAAGCATTAAAAGCAGACCATGGGTGTCACGCACACACTGTTTCACACGAAATTGGGCCCAAAATGGTCGAAATCAACCCTATAGTGTATATATGAGCGCATGCGGGTGTGGAGACCGTGACGTGACATAGACAGGCGTGGCTTCAATGACACATAGGTATAGTGATTCAATTAACTACCTAGAGAGTAAAAGGATGTTCAATACCAATCGCTTTTTCAAACTTTAACACTAAGAATGGAAAAGATGATTCACAGAAAAAGCGGCGAAAAGTGCGGTAATTCAAGCCTGTTTTCGGTCATCGGAGAACATTAGTGTAGTTCTGGACAGTCAGTTCCAGAGTAATTCATGTGGGTAGACCGAATGGTAAACCACAGATGGTTAAGATAACGATCCTGAGGGCTTAGGAGTGTGCAGAGAGAGAGAGAGAGCTAATCGTGCGCGAACATAACCAGCTGTTCCGATCTGAAGGACCGACAGTAATTTTCATTGCAAGGTGAACAGAGGAAGTGCCAACATAAAAACAAACAGACGACAGGATGTAACGAAAACAAACGGGAACCACTCAGTCATCAACAGACGAGCAATCGAAGGTATGAACAGACCAAGTTTCAATGACAAATCGTTTGAGTGCACTCAAACAAAACGGATCCGAGCGTATGGGAGCAAGTCACCCTACTGCAACTATTGCTTGACGACCAATAAGCAAACCGGATTTCCGGAGGTTGAATTGTAGCGGGAAACACAGTATGGGGTCGTGAAAAACAACAAAGTAACAGTAGTGTTATGGAACAAATGTTCCACAGAACATGTGCTCAAACCGATACTCCACTGTGACCAGTTTCGTAATCGGTTGGATTCAACCGATAGAGATAAAGTGATAAAAAAACTGATAGAAATAAACGATAACTAGCAACATTCACGATACGAGCCAACAAGTAGAGAGTAGTAGAGTTAGAGACTATTTATTCTATCGGCGGCGTCCACGAATGCATGATAAAAGTAAGTGACGTGCGACCGACTAAACACTTCGTTAGTTTGGATGGTTACAGTCCAACGAGATGTTAGCACATATAAAAAAGTTTAAAACAATTTTAATCTTCCGAAATGATGCTACAGAATCTAGATATGAGTTGTTTTATGGTTGAGAAGGCTAGAACTCTCAGGACGCTTCCACTAAATTATCGATGATCGAAACATGGAGTGAACAGTGTTTACCAACACATACGAGTTGCTAATGTGTCATAAAATTGATCAACCGTTATTCAAACCAATTTAAGTGATACCCAGCAAAGGAAGTTAGTGTCAAGTTTTGAACTAACAATCTGCAAGGAAGTGGTTAAACAGTATCACTGATGTCACGACAACCTCTATGATTCTTCAGGGGCCACAGAGAAACACTGTCTCGCTGGATAAGCGGAGTTAGTCACTTTGTGGAGTATCCTCCAGTTATGAGGGCTCTGAATAATCCGTTCGTCATCATCCGAGGGCGGTATAGATATTTAACTGCTAAACAACCGTCGATTTTCCTAAACCAAGGAAAACCCTATGTTTAAACGTAAACTATCAACAAAGTTATCCACACCCCGTAAACAACCAACCGAAGGTGAGACGACTCTCACTGTCCCAATTCAGTGATCATTCTTAATTCACAGACAACTCACTTACAAAACGACGACAATCACGTTATTTACC
Source organism: Paragonimus skrjabini miyazakii (assembly GCA_014338405.1). Classification (NCBI taxonomy): domain Eukaryota; kingdom Metazoa; phylum Platyhelminthes; class Trematoda; order Plagiorchiida; family Troglotrematidae; genus Paragonimus; species Paragonimus skrjabini miyazakii. Next base: position 40,018 of record JTDE01003808.1, on the reverse strand, counting down.
AGTCATCACTTCTAACGTTTTCAGCCACCCACTGGCTGAGTCAAGGGGCTTTAGCTTGTAAGGCAAAAGCGATCTACAAACGCTGGCTTACTGGAAACGGTTCCTAGGCTTAGGGGTTCGGAATCGCCTATCTAGCAAACAAAAATATATATCCCAGTATGAAAAAGCGTCGTAATTGATAACCCGTTTACTCCTACGAAGGTTCCCACAAATGTAGGCAATCACTGTCACTGAGCCAAAAAAACAGTAACATGAGCTGCAGCACCATCATATGCGATTCAAGGTTTGATACGTGTGTTCACAAGGATATTTTCTTCCCAGTCACAATTCTCACTACCATGAAACACATACCCCACTTGGACTAACAGAACAAGTGATGCAACGTGAAACCCAAGCACAATACAGAGCTAGTAGTGGAAAAACCAGACGAAATCTTGAATATTTCATCAACAAAATGTGGTAGGTTTTTTCAGCTCATTTGTCATCTTAACAAATAAAGTAAGCAGGAACGCCCGGGCACAAATAAAACGGTCAATAGACTTATATGAACACACAACACTGGTTGATGGATGTGCAATAGGTTAGCCTCCTAAATTTGGGCAGTACTTGAACCAGGAACAATTTGCAACAGGGATAACAGCAATGCTGATAGCGAAACGTCCGCCTGATTGAAAATTAGGTTAAATCCAACTGTACAAAATCGCATACTGAAAGACCATGTCATTTCGATGCGCTCACCATACTATACTGTTCATGAACAAGTGCGTTGAGGGGAAGATTAATCAACAAAGAGAATCACTAATTTGTTCTGTGAAATAATGTGGCGGGATAAAACATGAGGACAGTCAACTGTATGCCTGCCCAGCACCAAAACTGGTAGGAACAGATGGTCCTATCAAGGGAAACACACACCATCAGCATCACAAAAAATTCACAATAACGATCGGTTTAAACGAAAAAGGTGAAAAGATAAGAGAACAAGTATGTACATGGAGTACAGGTCTCAGGTTATATCAACAAAAAGAAAAAAACCTGTAGGAAAATATTATAAACGCGCATTCAACCGAAACGGAACAACAAATAACGCTATGACATGAATGCTCGTAAAGCGCAACGACCCGAACCTAAGCAACATAATCTTTTTTGTCCACATTCACTATGCCTGCCCCTTGCTCCGAGCATATTGTCACGCCCGCGAAGAGTTCTCAAGATCTGAAGATGTTTAGCTGTGACGGGACATTTATGAATCAAATTTCTTGTCGGTAGTGATAACAACAACTGATTAAGTCTGACTTGAAATGCTCCTGACTGACCTCCGACGTAGGGGGTCAGCTAGCTGGTCTGGTTATAGACAACTTCAAACCGAACCTCAATCTCTAACTGGTCACCTCTACGACGTGGACAACAAAACTTTGGCCAACCATCCCAAGCTGACCAGACAACGAATGTTAGCCAAAGCGGAATTGATTACTACTCGATTACGCAATCCGGTTTTGTTCTCAAAAGAAGTTTGTACAAACCCTGCAGTTGCAGTGGCCAAAGGTCACATCACTGACATCAACCTCGACTTCTGAGACCTAACTGTGAGCGGACCTCCAAGCTACTCATCATAAGCACCAACGACTCGTTGTTTCAGTAACTTAACCCGTTTGATTGGAATTTTGTACACTATTATACAGATCAGTGGTAGTTTTCCTGATATTGATTTAATTTTGTTGACATATATAATTGTATTGATTGGGTAAATTACCGAAAACAATTGTTCGTCACCGTTGTCATCTATGACGCAATGGGAACTTTCATGAGAAGTGCCTATCGGTACTCGAAACAATGAGAATACAAGCAATTGGCCTTACTATGAATACAGAAAAAAAGACCTTGATGTGAACCGTAGGAATTGGTTCAGCAAAGAAGTCAGTGCACCAGTCAGTGGAAATGTTAGGGTGCCCACCCTGTTACCATCCCAAGGCACCTCCGACGTGAGAAAGAAAGAAAAACTAATGACTCAGTCTTACTCAGCAGAACTGTTCAAGCCGGTTGAGACTTTTTATACCGCTATGCACATTTGCGATCCTAACTCTTTCTCATGATGTGGTGGGAATGTGTGGTCATGACGTGCCCTATAAATACTTTGTGACTGTCGCCCTAGCCGCACCCCATTTTGTGGCGGAACAAAACTCTATTTCGAACGCATCTTTTGGCTTGTCTTGGGAGCGAACACGGGAACAGTCGCGGTACTATTCGGGACAGAGATTTCCGTGTGAATTATTACCGGGACGAGAATCCGATTTTATCGAGCGCACCACAATGCTGAGATCGAACCAGCGTATCGTTTAGGAGGGTTTACAACAGGAAAGTTGACATTGACGTGGTAAAACACGTAACAGTAGAATGAAAAATCAGATTTTAACAGTCATAAAATACTTTTCAAGAATGCTTTCAAAATAGTCCGTTTTCAGGGGAAATGAGACATTCCCATACAAAAGAAGACTCATTATCCATTGATTATAAACACACAACGTTTGGGGTCTGGTGTGCAACAGTACAAAAGACCCCCATGTGATCCTAACTACTTCAAATAGCGGTAAACTCCAGTGGGATTGGAATTGTTTGAACATCAGACAAAAAGAATCAATACGAAGTACATTCAAACAAAAGCAGTTTTCGTTCGTTCAAGCTAACGAAAGCAAACAGTGACCTAATACAAAAGATGTCGAAATGAGTTCTGTTGATCGCAGGCTGCGAT
>JTDE01003808.1:20526-37172 GCA_014338405.1 Paragonimus skrjabini miyazakii | reverse complement strand
GAAACGTAACAGCGCTGACAGAACTGAAGGTTGAAAAGTTTAAAGCCTACAGACCATATAGATGACTGTCTTTAAGTAACACCTGATGCCACAAGTCAGTTAAACACTGACAGATCCAGACAAAAATATTTGATATGTACGTTAACCCGAGTTGATGCACACCACCCAGTACATCGTCTAATGGTAGGTAAAACGGGCATGAAAAGCTATTACTTACGTGAAAGCGGGAATGTGACGTATTACCCGGTTCTGCAGCAGTGTGACTGCCAGATGAGCAAAACTGACCACGGATATGTCTAACGTGCGTGGCCTCTGGGTAGACCTGAAAGGAAAAACGAAAGAGGTAGAAAGGTAAGCGTCACTAAATCGGTTAAACAATCTGACAGGGCAGTGCGAAGCAACCAACACAATCAGACTGAACTGATAACACATGGGATTAAGCAGAATATACATGCCAGCCGACCAGCGTCTGGCTAGTTAACAGAGTTTAGCAGGTGGCTATATATAGATACAAAGTTGAAATCAAACGGTAGGTCGCAGAGGGTTCACGTACTTGGGAGGTTGTTTCCAAAGATGGGAGCGTCGGGGAAGAAAATGGAATACATGTTCCTGTGGAAATGGCAAGTTTTGTTAAGTTGGGTGATCTCTAGAACCAAAAGACGATTCTGGCGGATTGAGAAGTAACAATTAGGCGTGAAATCATGTCTTCACGTTGTGCTTCTCTCATGCCGTCGTTTACACCCGCATTCTACGGACGGGCTGCATAGTAGTTAAATTTCCCACAAGTTAACTCCTGCATCTGCGATATCCTTCATATCACTTGTAATCTTGAAGGATATTTTGGTAGCCTTCTACGTTCCAATCCCGGGGACAGATTTTTAAAAATACTAACTGAATTACAAAACAGACAGTAGTCTGTAACCAGTTTGTACTGGCATTAGCCTGCTCATAAAACCTGGCTGTCAAGTCCTGTTCTGACTGAAAGAGGATTGAGGTGAACAGGGCATGATACAACACACTTAAAGGTGGATGGTGTATTAACACGACTAAACTAAGAACAGATCGCGCTTTGGCTACAAATTGTGGCAACTTGTAGTCGATGTGTCTAATCGCAGACATCGGATGGTGACAACAATGTGGAAGTTGAGGGGTGAATTTTGACAGTGGAAATCGAACGAGTTCACTCACCCAAAGATTAGTAGGCTTCGGTGATCAGATCCTGAACCATAAACCTCAACCTAGGTTGTACACTCATATTTAAACCTCAATTCACACGATAGTTAAATGTTAGTTTCTGATCGTATGTTGTTTACAAAATACATGTATTTCGATCTCGACTGTCTGAACACAGACTGTTAGATATATCGTGCTTCAGATTCTACCACCCACCTCCAAATTCTGGTTTCCTACTACTACCGAAGGGCTGTTACTTTTATTTGCTCAAGTGATGTTTACATATACATTTTAATACACGATTATATGGCATCAATATAGACTGTTGATACATTGTTGCCAATCGCGAGGATGACAACGCAGCATAACCGATTGAAATGTGACATGATGATAACCAGCGAAATCGACAGTTTCAGCAGTGAATATGACAATTGGTAGTTTTGTATTAAATATTTCTAATTTTATACCACAAACTTGAGACAGGATAGTCTACAACGAGTGGTAGATACGGTAATCAATAGAAATGCATTTAGAGAAGCCGTAGAGCGCGTTTGAAGTTTCTGACCCGAAGGCTGATATACTCAGACAAACAAAGACAGTACGTACGCACAGTTGCCAACAGCAACCATAGACAATGCGTGCACACGCTATTCCTACTCACGGTTACTTGGAGACCAGTTGCATTACGACACAAAAGAACGCACGTAAAATGTAATTTTAGTCACGCCCAGAAAAGTAACTGGCTATTTGCACGAAATTTTGAGCACTGTTTTGAAATGATTCACTTCGAGGATTAACGACAAACACGACATGTAGATGGAGGATTAGCAAACGAAAAGAATGATAGAGCGAATAATGTACGCCGTTTCACACCGTCGTGTAGTGTCTAAGACCATAGATACAGTTTACGTATTTGGATCACATACAAATATGCAAAACAGTAAGAGAGTAAACTACAGGTACCACAACAATTGTCAATGACAATATAACAACAGTGCTAATAGTGGCACTTTGTTCTCATTGAAGAACGTCTGCAACATAAGGAAATTTTAAAAGTTGGAAATCAATAGCAAAATGGAGAAAAACAGAGGGCGGACCTAACACACAAATCCATAATGGGTTGTACTAAAACAGACCATTCGTTCATAAAGGCCAAGAGCCGAACCAGAAAATGTTGTGGCTCACAACCCCGCAAGAGAGGCGTGAAATGACCTAGAAGAAAATACATCGAAAAAGACAAGCGGATACTGCTGCAAGCACACTAATGGCTACGGTGAGCTACGACCACAGACAATGTTTCAAACCAGCAATTTAGGTGGTCAAGAGAACCTCCAACCGAGTGGGTAACACCTACCCACTTTACTCAACGGAATACTCAGGGTCCACATATTTCGGAAACACCGCCATGGTTGATCAGCACCCAGTCTTCATTGACCGTTGTTGGTTTAAGTGAATAATGTCCGGTGTGTAAAACAATCAGCTGGCATGAGGAGTACGTGACACAACCACCACAGACGGTGTAACATGAGCATTTGGCTCATTAAACGTGAATCCCGAGTATTCCGAAATACGCTCAGGTGAATGGTCATATTGCTATCCACAGCAGGTCTGTTCATGTCTCCGTTGCGAACAAATCAGGTTTCCGATCCACAGAGCAAAAAAAACCACGAAAATAATATACTTTTCTTCAATGACAGGGAGTCAGTTCGACGCTGCAGAAGACACAGGATGACAAAAGCAACATTCACCTCTGTTATACTCTCGTGAGCAATATTACAAGTTGACAAGATAGTGCTACCAAAGTATGTGAAACTGACCAGTCCCAAGCGAATGGCCTGCGATAGACAATGTACGAGTGAGTGAGCTCCAGTCCTTAAGCAGCACCCTACATTTTGAAGGTGCGAAGGGCAGGTCAGTCCGGCCGTCCATGTGGCCTGCAGGTCATCGGCAGATGGGCTAAGCAAGACAGTGTCATCTGCACACTCCATGTCGATCACCTAAGTGCCAGGATAAACCTCAACACCAAACTCCCCGGAATACTTAAGCTCACTATAAAAAATGTCAGCCATGACAAAACAGAACTGGCAGGGACCAGATAGAACACCTATGACGAACACTATCACAGGTGATAAACATTCAAGAGAGTTATCCATGGTCTCTCACTCTGCCTGTATGCCGAGCATACGAACATCTCAGCAGATCCACGTATTTCTACGAAACTTCTTTTCAGCAGACAGTTGCATGGAACATAACAGACCGAATCATCATCATCACAGACAGCAATACATTAGTGGTTCACACCGATGCTTAACTGCCACACAACCACGAGGAAGGAAAAGTAAACCATGTATAGGAAGAGAGAAAATAAGGGACCTAACAATTAAAAATAACTACGTCTATATTCAGACATACAACATCCAGGCGCCTACACCTTGCAAACAAACAGCCGAGCCGTAAGTGAAAGTAAGGCGTCATCAGCAAGAAAGCTACCTTACGGCTTTCACTGCTCCGCATCATTAGGTGCACTCACTTCACGGACAACTCAGCTAAACAACACTCACGCCACTAAATTCGATTAGCCACCACCTCAACTAACGTCTCAAGCGACCGACTCTGAGTCGCGAGGGCCTCAGCTCGGGAGACGAACCCGATCTACAGTAGCCAACCCCTTTGTGAACGATTTCATTTGTCTACGCCAGGTCATCATCTGTCCAACTCGCACCTTGCGCCAGTTGGCCGCAGCGTCGACAAAGTGTTTGGTGTGGCAAACGACTGAACAAAAGAACTCGTTTGACAATCAGTGCCAAATACCCACATTGGAACGTATGCATGTACAGTGAATGTGCAGTGCCTTTTTGACATGCGTTGGCAGACCTTCACCTATGAACCCAGTTCGACAGTACACAGAAATCCAATCGAACAAGTGCTGTTCTGATTCCGAGCTCTGAGGTTCCTAATCAAACTATCACTTGTTCCCTATGTTCGTAAAATGTTCCCGCTTGAGTAGACCTCCGTAAGTTATTCATCAGTGCTGTACGGTAGGGGCTCCTCATAGTCTCTACGCTCGAGTGTTTACTAACCGGTTCACCTTCTGAAGTGAATGAGCTTCGAGCCAATAAAAAACAGCCTGAATGGCAGAAGGATGTAGATCCTGGAGGTAACTCTAAAATACACGATATCCTAATAGAGTGACGTCATCCGTAAATGAATGCTAAATGGTCGATTCATGTCCATGGTTGAAATATGCAAAGCTGTCTTTATGTGATACAATGCCTCTTCATGTGTAAAAATGCGATACTCCAAATATGGGAACCGTAAGATAGACACATTTGCAGCAGCGAACTGCTGCAAACACACACCACTCGGTGACCATTTTCTGAGGAAAGATGGTCAAGCTGAGCATGGTAGTACGGTAATGTCTGAACATTTTGCTATTACAAAACATTACAAAAAATTTTGCTATCACAAAACGCATTCCTGGCAGCACCTAAACTACCATCTGTTGGAACGCCCTTCAGATCGGCATCAATACACTAACCGATGTACTCAGTCTGGCAGCGTACATGTGATCACTTGCTGGGACCCAATCGACGAAGCCTTAACTTTCTTTGGAATACAGTAAGATCCACGTTCACGTTTGACAGCCAGATCTAGATTCCGCGTTGACTGGGATCTCAAGCAAGAAACGCCATAATACAGCCATCTGTACATGAGAATTACGTCTGATTTTGGCTAAGGTTGCGCGTAGTAGACAAATTCAAAATGTACCAGGCCTCTGCATAATATCCGAGGTTTTCGACCTCACTGGATGATACGCCGACAGTTACGGTTAATCGCTCAGCGACCACAGTGTTTCTTATTTGAAGGCACTGTTGTTTCGGAAATATGGAGGTCACTTGCCGTCAAAAAGCAGGAACGTACTGTAACAATAGAATGACAAACTTTAAGAAGCACTAGCGACATTACCGTCAAATCGCCGGCTGTACAGTGCAAATAAGGCGCAAAGATAAGCAGGCTAAGAATCCATCAATACAAACAGGACTGATTGTAGCGAAAAAGTTATTCAACAAAGCACGGTCTTTATTGTCCAACTCTCACCTCCCCACGTCACGCGCGCGTTTAGGTTTATGAACGAGAATCCCAGTTAAAAACTGCGGCGACTTCCACTCACACGTCGTGTGCACTTTTGCCGGGTTGGCGTGTGTGGCTGACCTTTTCGTCGCGGGTATTTTGCCTACCATTTCTCGTCTGTTGATCCGAATTCGCTGAACGATAGCTCGTCCGGTTGCTTGTGTTGTCCGCAATCCACTTACTGTGGGCTTTGAACATAGCTCACTGCCGCGTTGAGATATTTCGCTGAGTGTTGGAATAACCGCGTCTACGATTTGGTCATCTATCACACTCGCCCCTTCTTTATGGAACTTACCGTGATTATGCCAGGGTGCCGAATATGCACGATTGATCCATCGCCAACGAGGACCTTGTTCGATTTGAAAGTTCGTATTCCTGCAGCTCGCAATGGTAGATGGTCCGTTCCGCCGTTTTTTAATTTGCTGGAGCCGGATTTTTCTGGTGAGCCATAAACTTTTACTTTCACTTGGTCTCCGATTCTGAACGGGTGCCATTTATGTGCGTTGTCCGTTCAAGCGCACGATGTCCCAGGTGTCGTCGTTCTGGTGGTGTTAATTATCTCTCTCTCTCTCTCTCTCTGTCTGTCTCTGGACACAGACATCCAAGGAAATATTTGGCTGCTATTCGTAAGTATGAGGGATAATATTTTGGTTTTGTGCAGATGTGCAAAAGTCTGTTCCGGTTGGAGCATCCAGAGCGCGTCTTCGATTGCCACTCATTTCGGCTGTCTGAAGTCGGCACAAAATCGGTAAGTTCCATCCGATTTCCTAGTCAACAGGATCGGTGACAAAAATGGGCTGCCTGTCTGCCAGATTATTCTTTTCCTCAGCATTTCCTTTAGCTGCCTCTTTACTTCGGAGTCAACTTGAATGGTATCATCCGATATGTTGGTCTACATTCTGCGCCTGGTTCCAGGTCTATTGAATGCTCTATCCAGGTACAGGATCCGTACTGGCTACCTGCATTACTGAATAAGTGGGCAAACTCATCAACACATTGTTTGATGGCTGGAAAAAGGCATTCTGGTAGGGATTTCGCAGCAACCCTGCCCAATCGGTACTGTTCCTCTGTCTCTTCGAGATAGAATTTCACGTAGCTCGTTCTTCTCCAGGTCCACGCTTGCTTACAATCTACGTAGCAGATCGGCACCTACTACCGTTTCTTTGACGTTGTCAATTACTAACATTGCGTGTCTTAATTTGGCACCATCTATCTGAGACCCCGGTACCTTCCAGACCCTCCTTCCGACCGCGACTACATTCCAGTCACCGGACTTAACGGGCAATCCCTGTACTTTCTTGTAGCAGACGCTGGCGTCTCGATATTTTGTTCTCTCTCGATCAGTACTCTCACTCGTGGAACGCCCCCATGACAACCCGGCACCATGGAAAAAACAAGAAAGACATCTGCTAGGGCAGTGGCAGAAAAAGTGACCCACCCTGTTAAAAACAACGCAACGATCACAGTGTGGTTGTTCACGTGCCCATCAAACTTGGAGTCGTCTTTTTGATTCCGAACTCGTCTTCAAACTTTTATTGCCTTTGTGAGTCACTCCACTTTCCTCTCGAGCTCTCTGACTTCTAGCCGTCCGACTCCCATCCGTACGGGCAGACGTTGCGTTATTCTGACCAGCCGTTCGATGTCTGTGATTGCACAAGACTCGGCCATCTGAACCTTCCCCTACAATTCTGGTGGCAAGCTCTGGATAAACCGCTCGCCCACCAACCTACCTCTTGTTTTCTCTTCCGCGTCCGGCAGACCCAAAGTTAGCCGCCATAATAAGTGCTGGTGGTAGAACAGGGGGGGTCTTGAGTGTCTCAAAACCTGGCGCCATAGAAACAACCTATTGGTCGCAATCCAGTCGTTGTAGGCTTTGGACATATCTTACCGTAGCGTTGTGATATTCCGTCGATTTGGTCACCCATCATATGACCTGGTTCGATCGGAAAGCGGTAAGGTTACAGGCGCGCTGACATAGTATAAATGATAAATCAAGTAAACGGGCACGTCGGACAGATGCATACAGGTTTTCTGTGCGCACTCTTGACTTCCTCCTGAGTAGGAAGATAGCAGTGCTGCAATTAAGCAAGCAACTCCGCTGTATGCTCACAGAATCGTGGCTCGCCATCTAGGTGTTCATGCACAATCAGCAATGCGATATACACCCCACTGGCTTGTCGGATATGGTTACACCTCGTGGGACAAGAATGTTACTCAACACGGCCCTCCGGATCAAAATAGTACGCAACAAAAGGATTAAAAACAGAAATTTCGACCGGAGAAGCAAGAATACGTGTTCGACATGGTTGTGAGCAAGTAAGTACGAGCAGCAGCAATGTGGTATACAAACGGTGTCACTTGTCTTCATATATTTGACTGCCAATGTCTGTGTTTGATCACATACGTCGGATGGTACCAATAGGTAAGTACAGTGAGGTTAGGAAGAAATTAGCTGACATCGAAAATCAAAGGGGCCCTTTATTGTAAATAAATAAGAACGTGCTGAGGATGTTAACTAATGGGTTACAACGCATTACCAGCACAGTAATCAACTAACACAATATGCAAAGTAAACAGACAAAGCTTTGTTACAAGAAATTGGAGACAGCTGACAGTTGTCTCTGTGGATCGACTTCGTTGCGTCTTAACGTTTGTGGTTGGAAACAGCACATAAGACGGTGGCTTATTGAGTTCAGTAACGTAAAGGCTGATGTTGATTAATACAGTTGCCTCGGAGGTATGAACGATTATCGAGGCGGGTCAATGAAGGTAGCAGGAAGGCTGTCGTTGTTTACAAGAGGTACACACCTTGATCTTGATTGTTATCAAGTAAGTTTCATTCGATTAGGCTTTTCTATCTGGAGGCCACGGATATTTGTTTACCGATGTATGATAGCTAGACACTGACACCAAAAATTGAAATATGACCGTCCACGATGAGCTTATCCCCCCGAACTGTCATTAGGACATTATGCAGATGAGTGATATCAGGGGACCCATTTAACAAATCAGGGACTGTGGTCTACCAGTCGACTCATGCCTAAGCAGGACCGCTCCACCTACCCAGATCGTAAGAGTAGCTGTCACGTGAGTGTCATTCGATTTTACACAAACTATGTAAGTGTACGCGCTCAGAGCTGGAGCAACGTAGAGCACCCAATACACGATTACTAAATCTAACAAGAACCTGTCTCCAATAGCAGACGGAAAATCAACGTCATGATTTGCACAAAAGCGAAGCATAGTAACGCCATAGTTGATAAGTTTAGGGACAAATCACAGTCTGCTCACCTGATGTGAGCAGGTGATTAGGTGCGTCAGGTCAAATCGGTTTGAAAGACACAGTACCATAGGTAGGTGTATATGCGTGTGCACAGATGGTCACATAAGATTGTTGGACAAATACACGGGAATTCTCCATTCCTGTCTTCTTTCCCCACTCGAACAGTGGCAGTCACTGCACGCGGCCCCAAACGGATGACTAATGCTCGGATTGTGAATTGGAAGACCAATGAGGTCCAGTGAGAATACCAATGAGCAAGTAAAGCCAAATGTGGTTCAATTAACACCCTCTGTCCGTTGACCAATACAAGCACAATCAAAGGTGCGATTAAACGGGAATAGGCAAACGAATGAATGAGTCATTTTCCCCAACCTGAGCTAGTCCGGTGGAGTATATTAAAGTGACTGGTCTGAGAGTGATGTGCAAGTATGCGTTAAACAATGAGAGAGGACATAAAACAGAGTAGACCGACCACAACTTAAGTGGAGGGATCATACGACAGATAAATACATAAATCTATATGAAATACATGCAAACTTATAGTGATCATAATGGTGTTCAATTTTCTCGGCTGCACCAACAATGCCGAGGTAGGACAATATGCAGCCTATGAGAGCGCTCGAAGCGCATATGCTATCGTGTATTGAAGGCGGGCGTTGTGACCCATTTGTACTACGGAATTAAGAATAACAAATATTCACGATAGAACACAGTGTGAGTTCAGATACGAAACCGGACCACTAGCAATGTATAATTCAGTATGTAAACAAGTCAGTCACGTAGACGGCATGCAACAGCACAGTGAAAGATGAAAGGAAGTGGAAAAACACGAAGATTAACCTCTCAGGAATTTTATTGATCATACGCACTTGTGAGAAAAAAAGATTCATGTCATTCTGAAGCGAGAAGCGGCGCTCTAAGTATAAGTTGATATGTACGCAAGATTCACAATAAGTCGGCTTTGTAAAAAGCTACTTTCAGACATTTACAGCTATACAAGACAAACACATGAATCGACTGATAATCACTGTTAACTGGTAGTTCAACACGAACAAAATGGCCGCAAACAACAGTCGTCTTTTACTACAAGTGATACGTACGACTGTTCTCAATATTGTTGACATTCTTCTCACTGTAGTGGACGGCAGATGCCAGGTTCAGTCACCAGTAGATAGTCGTTACAACAGGAAACACACACACTGAGAGTACCGGTTCTAACGACTACGGTAACACTGATTGAACAGAGACGGTTGAACCGTCCCAGCCATTCCGTATAAAGATGGTTGGCTTTTTGCCTAAAGCAGTGTTCCAATTCATAAACAGAGACAGAGACTGTTAAACCAGATGGCTCATTTCGGTGCATCAAAGGTTTGTCTCTTGTGGGATATCGAGCTTCGTTGGAAATGAACTCCACATTGGTTAATGAGAACACAAAACGTTGAGAATGTGAACGGTCCATTGGGCTGTAGTTCAAAGTACTTATTTGTTGACAATCGAATTCATCCACAAACATCACGCACGAGCTCGCCGTAGACTTTGGAGACTCCATTTTTTGCTAGCCGGGCAAGTTGAGATGGCGTCCGGGAGTCGCCGGGTGAGGTCATGCCTAATAAAGTTAAGCGTTTGATCAACAGGCCGTATGGTTCTAATAGAGTTGTCCTGTGAGTATCGATTTAACAGCTTCAGAATGCGAATAGACAATGTTTTAGTTCTGTGTGCATTGCACTTTCAGACTGACTAGAACGAAGATCCATTTGAGTGCCCAACCATGGAAAATTCACTCAAAAATCAGATGTGCAAGACAAGGAGAATGTAGTGAGCAATCCGTTAGAAACCAGTGGTTAGCGGGTTACTTAGCACATCAATTTACTCAGGTTGTCTAAGACAAGATATGACCAGTGATGGTCGAATTTTTCGAACGATCCTTGTGGCGAAAGAAGCCCAGGACTCAAGAAAAAGTCTGATCGTCATCAGTATATTCCTGAAGTTGATGGTTCGTGCGCTACGAAAGTCGATGAGTTTTTATTCTAGAAGAGAAATGGATGTCTCACCAAGCGGCTCGGAGTACAGTCAGTGGTAAAGCACAAGCGATACCTTGTGACTGAATGTCTGAAACTTCCAATAATCATCATCATAGACAACAATCCATGTGATTTTCATTGATGCTTAACTGTCACACAGCCATAAAAGAAAGCAAACGATGCATAGGAAGAGAGAAGAAGAAAGAGGGGGGAAGGGATCTAATCACTAAAAAATAGCCATGTCCATATTCAACCGTTCAGCATCACATTGCAAACAAACAACCGAGCTATAAGTGAAAGTAAGACGTCATCAGCAAGAAAGCTCTCTTACGGCTTTCACTACTGCGCACTTACTTCATATACAACTCGGTTAAACAACGACAACATTCACGCCACTGAGTCCGAGTAGTCGCCATCTCACTTAACGTCTCCAGCCACTGAATCTGTGAAACGCGCTGGTCCCAGTTAGGGAGACGAACACGACCTACACTGGTCAACCCTTTGGTGTACGATTTCATTTCTCAACGCCAAGTCATATATGTCCACCTCGTCCCTTATGTCAGCCAGCCGCAGCGTCGGTAGAGTACTGGAGTGTGACAGACGACTAGCTGGCATCCTTAGTATATGGTCTAACCATCCAAGTCTGTAACAATGTAAGGATTGAACAAAACAATTAGCTTGGCTATCACTACTAAATACCCACTTCCTAACCTCTACGTTGCTTGCTCGTTGGTGCCACCCGATGCGGGCAATCGAATGCAGAAATTGATGATGAAACACCTGAAGACGGTTCACGTCTTCGACCCTGAGCGGTCATGTTTCGCTGCCGTACAGTAATACAGCCTTCATTGTCGCATTAAATACGCTACCCTTACGGCTCAGAGAAATGAATCTCTGTCGCCAGAATTGTCCTAAATAAATCGGGCGTACTATACACACTTTCAGTAAAAAGTAACGAAACAGTTATTTAGTTATACTTAACTAACATAACGACTCTCCACTCGTACGACGGAAAAATCAAATTATGTGCGAAAGTTAACTAGGGTGTTGACACGTTCAGGCCGACCGATAGAGCGTAGTTCACACTGGCAATGCTTTGTTGCCCTCGTCCTACGAGGTGAGCCCACGTTCAGCCAACCGAATCGCAGTTAACTGCATGGTTGAATAAGTACGCTCGTTTAGCCCGCGAGCTGATATAATGAAAATCACCGCTGTCAGTATCCACGTCAAACTCCAACGCTTGTATGCACTGATGGACAAAAAAATGGATGGGAGCAGTTAACAGCGGTTAGCTGACTCGAACTGGGTACGAAACAGCATGCGTGCGCTCGTAAGTCGCCAGTCGTATGTACTAGTACAAATCCAGCCACTCTGAATGAATGCAAAAATATGTTGACGTTGCGTCCCGATACCGACCGATTGCATGACCTTTACTGAATATCACCTATTAGTTTCGATCTCACCATGCGATTCACCACAATTTGGTCGGACCTAGTATGGTGGCTTACGAAGACGAAAACTCAGAGGTCATTTGAAATGTAGAAGGCGAGCTGATAAGCCAGGAGTTCGTTCCAGGAAGTTGGAAGTAGATGTTTCAAAGGTCAATGATCCACTAGAGCATGTGCGGCTTTAAAATGCGAGGTGATGGTGACATGATTCATGCTATCTCTCAAATGAAAGGAGTGAGTTCCTCTCTCTGGACTACACCATGAAACGAGCCACAATGACAGTGTAAAACGCTCACTGTCAATATTCGACATCTAAAATGATGTGACGAAATGATAAAGCTCTCAAAGGAAATATGGGTTGGAATACAGAGAAATCACTAGCTTTTTCAGGGAGAATTCAAACCAAATGCGAAGTTAGTTTTAACTGTTCCATTTACTCATGATACGATATCTGGTCAGACGGAGTGGTGACAGACACGGAGGATTCGGATAGAAACCTAGTAACCAAAGAATGAATGTTATTCGGCAAAGACCATTTAAGCAGACAAAGCCGGCATATGAACGCATGTGCGTGAAAGTACGGCTAGTTAGGAGTGCGAACCGTGCTCTAGTATAGTCTCCGTTCCGAACAGGTTAGTCAACGTCAAATCACACTGACAACTTGTATTGTTCAACAGTGTCAAAGATGCATGTATGAACTGCGCCGGAAGCTCCCGAGTCTCCTTCTTTTTACTCAACGATGTAAATATATAACACAATTACTCAAATAAAAACAAATATCAGTATAGGAAATGGCTGTAGCTCGGACGGTGATGTAGTCGGGAATAGTGAGTGCACCAGGAAGTACACAAATGATGGTGGGTAGATTGTGTCGAAACATCATTTAATGAGGATAAGTAATGGGAAAAAATTGTCACAATCGTACACAACCAGTTGTGAGTATTTGATGCCTAACTGCTTAATTTGTAAGACAATATACCAGCTTTAGTTACTGATACGTTAGGCGGACGGGAAAGAGAACGAGTACCAAAGTGTTAAAGTGAGTCTGTTAAACTGAACAACAACTAACCAGGACAGTCAAACAATCAATTTGTTAAGAACAAAAGCAGAGGATGAGTGGACAAATCGCGAAAAAGATTAGGTAGGCAAACACGCGAAACGGAGATTAGTACGTAAAACAATACTGGAGATTGTAAGAATTCAAACGAATGAGTCTGTTAAAACCAGTTTATACGTCCAACAGTTTAAAACAGAACACAAACCCCCATAAGCTGGGTTCTTCTCGGCCAACATGGCTAAGAGCGTCTACTTAACTGTAGTGGCGACCATGCACTCAACTGCGCATGTCCTGCGCGCAGCTCGCACGATTTCCAGGCGCCCAAATGTAAAGCACTTCGGTGTAGCACGTCCAAATAGTCACATGGAATATGGTAATACCAATGTAGTAAAAACGCAGCTACCCACGTTATGAGGGTATGTTGCACACACCAAGACAAGTCGTAGACCAAGCTTGTTGGCTGATTGGGGGGAACAAGAAAAACAATAGTTAAGCTAAAAATTACGCTTTCAGTTTCGACATAGTAAAACATTGGCTACCATGTGACATACTAGGTTGTACGTAGATTGAATACGATCGGACTGTCTAAATAAAGATAGAAGCAGTCAAGATAACCGGGATTCCAACCCACAACCGTGCGATTGGCAACCGATGCATGAATCGTCACCCTGTAATGTACCCAGCGAAGCAGACAGTATGAAGATAGATAAGGTGATATCGAACATATAAAGCGGATGTATTGTTCTTCTGTTAAAAAACAACCCGTTAGGACGTCACATTTGCTCTGTCACACAGAAATCAATGGTTTTACCGAGTAGTAGTAGCAGTTTATTAATTCAACTCCTACCTGTGAAACATCTGCGTAATGACTCCCTCGCATATCTCTTGACCACTCCAGGTACATAAGATACGCTCTGTGCAGTGCCACCGTCTGGCAGTAAGATCATGTTTCAATCTCAACAAACATCAAGGATAGATTGGTGCTTCGTGAGTTTTGAAACATTGTAGCTTTTTTGTCGTTTAACAGTCTGCATTTGATTTCATACGACTGTAGCTGTACTAATTCTACGATTTATGACGATCAATTCCGTCGTCAAATGACTCCAAAAACATTCTCTACGTGTTGGTTGACTAACTCAATCTACTACTTACGATGAAAAACTCAATCGTGCAGTTTCAAGGAATTTCACTTCGTTCGAACAAACAAAATGAAAACCCGCAATTTGTATGCACTTGCGGAAACCTTAATCTAAGGTGGATCATGGCGTTTTAAATTGAAACATGGGCCGCAATTTTCTTGAGAACTATGTGGCGCTTATGTAGGCCTTTTAACAAGGAATACAGATGAGATTACTAGCAGTCTCAATACACGCCCCACTCACCTAAATCCGTGCATCCTCCAGTATACAGCGAATGAATCCTCACAGTCAGACAGCAATCAGGTCTGAACGTTCAGGGTCCACAGGCCACTTGAAACTATGAATGTCTCGATAAGAGGTGAAAGGTAGAAAACCACGTAACCTGAAACCATTTTATTGTCTTACAAGTACAGTTCACTCATTCTTCCAGTCAGCAGCACGAGTGATCAACGCTTTAATATTGACCAAACTGGAGAGAGAGAATAATTGTCAGTGAAGGTCACTCTTCAACTTCATTCCCACTATTGCTAGATGAGAGCAACCAAAAACAAGTTTCGTTAGTTCACTACTCTGAGTAGGGTATACCAAGAACTGTCAATTTGAATTCGTTAATTCAGGCAAGGATATGAAACCACGTGACGTGACTCTAACCACTGTATCACCGGCACGTAAGGCGCCGAGGCAGAAACGATGAAACATAAAGTATTCACACTGAGAATTCGAAATCCAGCGCAATATACACAGGTTCATCACACAACAGTAATGAAAATGAACTCCACAGACGTAGCAAAAATAGTTAACAAAAAATGTACTACTGAGAGTAGTAACAACTTTAACCAGAATATTACAAACGATTGGTGTGCATGTAAGATTACCAAATCTAACGTTGTCAAGGCTTGTGATCGGTCGCCTTGTGTGTACGCACGTGGATAGCATGCAAACACTATTGCCTCAGTAGCATGATCGATCCAGGGTCTCAGTCTGTTTCGCTCACTCCTTTGTATGAATCGAATTACTAACCGGTTGATGTGACGACTGTTACTCGTGCTGATATCGATTCGCGCAGCTATGTTACTCACTGGCAGTGTGCACGATCGTCATTGATTAAAGAGGCGAGTAACAACGAACTATCAGAGAAAACCTTCTGGAACGCTCACGAATATCCAAAAATGGCTATAAAATGCAATGTATCTGCCAAATTCAATACGGCGTACATTATCAGTAAATAATTTTCGGCGATCCAGATTCATCCGGTGTAATACTTGCAACCAAATGATAACGAACATCCCAAACGCCATTGCAGTTGACATTTAGAGCAGGATGCCATTACACTGTTAAACTTTATGCCGGTCGATCAAGGAAATGAAGTGCACAAAAAGACACTTGTTTCAAGAGATCGTCCGGCGGGTAGTCCAAGTAGAAAATAATCCAACATTATTTCTTTAAGCGAAATGTGGGGGATGCTTTGATATCCTCAACACCTCGATATTATCAACCTAGACAGTTGCATCGCGTAATCAGTAGACTAACTGGACATTTCATGTCCAACACGTCAATATGGTAGAGAAGGACTAACAGAATGAAGCCCGGGTTTCCTGTTGTAACCCCCCCCCATAAAGATGTTGGATCATCCACGGAATAGAAGTGAGATCTATAGAAATCGAATTATCTTCATTATAATAAAGAAAACGGAAAATCTCGAGATTAACGCGAATATCGAAGCAAGTTACTCCTAGGTCAAACCAAAAGAGGGGTGAAAAAAGCTACTTTATTCTGCTCCAAAACGTGTGTAACAAGAAGAGAAAAAGGATATTTATATGGTGCATAATGACCAACAGACATTCTCGAATTCGAAGACTGAAGGATAGCTGCTGGAAATATTCGTTAAAGTCACTAAGCCATCAACGGACATGACGGAATGAAAGTCGACGAGGTAAAACAAAATAGCGTCTTCCTCCAGAGCAGAGAGGGTTGGAAGGTGTTTGGCGTCAGGACACAAAGCATTGACAATGGGGAAAACTACTGCAGCTGTGCGCATCTCGAGGTCTATATATTTCGAACACCGCACTCCAACACAAGAAAAGGCACTGTGTTACATGGAGACCTCCGTGTGCCTCCCAACCGTGGACACAGTTGGATCATATAGCAGTTAGTTACAGGTGGCGCCACTCTGTTAAGGAGTGTCGTGCCTTTTGGAGCAACCACCTGGACTCGGACCATGCTGTTGTGTGTGCCCGTTTTGTTTTTTCATTTGCCCAGAGGACCAACGCCCGCAAATGCAAGAAGCTTAACTAACATTCGAGTGACGAGGATGTAAAGAACGCTTACCAAAAGGCGTTAGTGAAAAAGTTGCCCAGTTCGAGTCAGGTGAAAGATCATAACGAACACTGGGAA
>JTDE01003808.1:2575-15387 GCA_014338405.1 Paragonimus skrjabini miyazakii | reverse complement strand
AAAGAACGTACTTTGGACAAGCAATTTTGAGAAGCGTTAACGATATTGATGGCAATTTGTGCAGATGAAGCCGTTTGTTTGGAACGTCGAGAATGAACTCGTGAAAATCGGGTACGAATGGCCTTAAGGATAGACAGCAGCTGCTCGTGGTGATAGAGAACAAGACTAATCACAGGACTGGAGAAGAGGGGTTAGGGATACAAACGAAGGTAAGCACATAATGGTTTACTAGTCATAAAAAATGTGTCCCGAATGGGAAACGACTGAGAAAATTTGTCAGTGTATAAAAATGGTCTCACTTTCGACTGAAATAGACATACGATTGGTCTACCGATATGAGGGAAATACGAAATTTGGCAAACATGAATTGTGTAGTTAAAATTGATGGAGCCCATAAAAGTCACCGGATAAGAATACCATAATGTGACCGAGTGCAAATGACTCGAAAGTCCCCGAAAGCATGCCACAAGATAAACCATAAGTAAAAATACAATGTCACCGTTGCATTCAAACCACAACGAGTTAATAAGGTTTTTTCACCGAGCATAACGTAATAAAAATAAGTAAGTGTAAGTTGCCATTAGAAGTTACAGTCTGTCCAAACATGTTTGGGATGGCACAGTTGGCATAGAAAACGGTTCTACACTATTTATAATTTCGAAAGTTGAACAGAAGAGAGCTAACAAAAAAGAAAAACCGCTGGCTAGGGATCAAATACAAACGAACCGACTGATAAATCAGACATAAACAGATGGAGACTGCAGTTCGCTTTAGGTGCCCGGAGCGCCCACTCACACCTATGCACACACACAGAGATTATCGTGGACAGTGGTCAACATGAACCAGAGAAACTTACAAATATAGCAACACAAGACCGGAAATGACGCTGTGAGCTAGCGTGAGATTGTTGAAGTCGATTCGTGAAGCCGTATGAAGTAGAGAAAAAATCCAGAAACCAAACAATGATATACCCAGAAGCGAGCGCACAACGGGTCCAGGTACCAATGATCGAACAAACGACTGAGATCCGGTTGGGAATGGGTTCAATGTAGAAAGTGAGAAGGTAAAAAGCAGGTATCTGAGTTGTAACAGCGGAAAAGATTCATTTATTGGTAACGACAATAAACCTGACGGAAGCTAATGAGGCTCGAACCGGTATTCACTTCAACAACGAGATGGAATACCTTACATACCTTACATAAAAACTGATGTAGTGCTGTCTATGATGATGATCGAAAAAGTAGGAAACGGATTTTTAAAAAACAAGGTTGAATCGAAATAGAAAAGTAATGCAGACGAGCACGCCAGTGATTGCAGAAAGTTGCTATTATTGACAGCGCTTCTAACTAGCTGTTAATCGTTACGAGGTCCTCAACAAAGTAGGCAACACCTACCTACATGATTTTACGGAGTAGTCAGGATCTCCACAATTCGTGATTACGTAGATGTCTGATTGCCAGGCAGCTTTAATTAGCTGTTGACAATCTCAGTGAACACTGTCCGGTGCAGTAAACTTTCAACTGGCATGCGGAATACGGTACCCAAACATAGCAGACTGTGTAAACTGGTCAGCTGACCAGTTGAAGGCAAATACCGAGCGTTCCAAAATAAGCACTGGTGGACGGCCGTGCTGCCCACGCGATCATTCCACTTGGTGTTGTTTGACTGTCAGAGACAACCACGGTCAAACACAGTAAGTCTTTTGATATACTTATGAATAGGCCACATTTCCAAATAGCAGATTAAAGCAGAATGCGTACAGACATTATAATCCTTTCTTTCAGTGATGACCGGAGGTTCTTTTGGGGCCGCAGATGACGCAGGTTGGCAGCACGTGCTTCTGTTGTTCTCGTTGATATCACATCAGCAATATTACAAGCTGATAACCTAGTGCAACCCAAGTATGTGAAACGGTCTACAGTATCAAACGGACCGCCTACAATAGAGAACGTGAGAGTGGGAATGGCCTGGCACAGAAGCAGCCATTTGAATTTGCGAAGTGCTTTTTATACAGGTCAGCCCGACTATCCACCTAGCTTCGCTCTGCGTGCTTCCGATAAAAGGGTTAAACAAGACTACATCACCCATATACTTTATACAAGTCAGCTTAATGTTACCGAGAAGCTTAAAAGCAAGTTCACTGGAAAGTAACTCATTTTTTGTAACCCGAGTGGTTGCTGCGCCAAGAACTACTGGCTAAGTATCTCAAACAACATCCCGGTACCTGCCATTAGCCATGGGTTCGGCTCCTCGGTAAACGCGGTACTGATTAGGCTCAACTAAGTTGGGACAATTATCTATTACTACGTTCGGTGGGTCACTGGGACCAATAGTTTATAGGACATTTTTCTCATAGCTGGTGTCAGCCACTGATGCACTACTGTTGACGACCATATCTCCTGGATCAGGCAACATAATCGATCCATAGATGAACCTACTACCTATTGCCACGAGAAGCCAATTTGGAAGCGAGCTGAACAGGGACGTGCAGGACATTAAGAGTCCAAACACAACATCCATTTCCGTGAGAACATCACTGGGCTACTTTAGGCCCAACATATGGTTGTAAATTTTCCCGTCGTAATGTAAAGTTTTAAGATCGACTGTTAGTCCGCGCTCATCGTGTCACGGCTCATGACAACCAATGTGCGCCGTTTGTCGTCATTTCTAGCCCAACTATAGGCATTTTAACCGCCTATTATTATCATCTTCAGCCAGCACTTGCTACAAAGTAAGTTCGCATGAAACGAAGACATACATGTTCCGAACTGTAGGTCGATTAACTGAAGCATGTACGCCGAACACAGCGCTTTGGTATGTAAGTTCAGGATACGGACATGTGTCAATATGACCTCCCACCCGACAAGCTTGTCCAGACCTCTACAGCCATTGCAACAGTAGTAGGAATGCTAGAACGGTTCACGTGGTCAAATTGCGCGTAAGAATGAGCGCTAGGTTCAAGGTCTATGCCTGTTGAGTAACAGCTGGCTAGAAAACAACGACCACTGGCGTTGAACAATGAAGAATGACGAAAATGCGGTAACGGACCGAAAAGTGATCATAGAGACGTACGACGATGGGAAAAGTTGTGATCTGATACCTCAGTTTCAAATGATAGTATAACGTAGACAGGGGAGATGGCATATCCACAAGCGAAGTTTAAAAAAAAAGAGTTTCATCCTTGGAAGGCAACTTACCTACAAACAATACTGTGGGCAACGACACGATCTATCGCTGCCCAGTTTAGAAAACATTGAACATTCGACAAACGGAAAATAAAAGAAACACGCTCACCATGAGCAGTGAATTGTTATTCGTATCGTGCGTTGATTATCGAAGATACTAACGACTAAACTAAACTGTAAACATTGATGCGGTCACACTGAGCATCTTACTGACGTACTCATACAACATATCAAAGACCTCGCCGTTCTCAGATCCGGCAACATGCAACCGTCAGACTGCAGACACGTTAAAATGAACTTATTCCTTTCGCTTTTACAAAGTCTTGCTGAGATCAAGTTATCTGGAAGGATGGGGAGAATCAAGTTCGCTGTAACCAGTATACTTCATAAACGATAACAAATCTAATGTCATCAAAATAAAATAAAAACACGAGTTAAAAAACCAATTTCACAGAAACAGCCCACGTGAAACACTGGAGAGGGAACCTCACAATTTCCCAGGACTGACCGAAAAGTGGTGTGCGTTTTCAACCGACACATCACAATAAGATAACTTTTACAAGAAAAGATCTGGCCACATGTGGGCCCAAACCGGGGGGTTTGTGAAACCCGAAGAACATGGAAAATGGCTGTCATAAGAACTAGAGAAAGCAAATTGTTAACCAACATCGTTCCTACACAGTTGCTTCAGGTATATGTAGCGGAAAGCACTATCTATTGTGTGACGGTAGTCAACATATTACTTACCCCGACCATCATTACGTAAAGCCGGGGGATGAGTAACATCAACAAGCAGTGAATGAGTAAGTATGGGTCGATGAGATCAAAATCCTACAAATAAATGTGGTTAGTTAAACGTAAGCACTCACGATTCCGTAAGGTGATAAGGTATTAGGGATCCACCAAACGGTTTTATAAACATTCAAATATTGAATGATAATAGCCACTGTGCTTAACACGATCAGAAAGCAGGAAAAGAGCGTGAGTGAAAAATTCGGAAAGGCAGGAAATGTTACATGCTTGATGATGACACAAGATTGTGTGGACGTGACAGCAGCGGGGTGGTCGGCGGATCTAAAAACGCTCAATATCCCAGATTTTGAAATCAGGTTGTACTTCAAAGTCGTGCCAGTTGATGTTGCATTAGGAGAAGCCGGCGGACGCCCAGGTGCACGTCGACCAATGGGCATCCCACAAGTATGATGAGAAAATAAGTCTGAAAACCAAAATTAGGAAAGGAACTCTTGTTTTAAGATACGACTGACCGCTCAAATACGTAAAGATATGGGGAGGCTCAAAGGGAACAGTGTAAAATTAAAAACAGTTCTAGGTAGCACAACTTAACAGAACCTGTTTCATTCCCACCTTGCATCATCATTCTCACCATTGTCAACAGCACTAAATCCGCAATCGATAGAGATGAAGAACTGCCATTTAGCCATAACAGTTTTCAGCTTTTAAACTGCTTTTATAGTTAGGTAACACGTTATGGATGGTACGTTGGCTCATTGTAACTTAATGGTAGCAGCGTCCGACAACCACGCAGTAGTGTGTTGAAACCCGGTTGCAGTGGCTGGCTTAGGAGTTGGCAGCTTGGCAGTATCCACCTCATGTGACGTTACGTTATGCAGCAGTGAACACCTTGCGATACAAATGTGAAAACTCCAACTTACAGATGGGTTGGCACCTTCAGACAAGTCAGACCTAAAAAGCAGTGTAGCGGACAAACTCGCTTTCGATTATTCAGTACCAGCTCAAACACAAAGAAGGAACGGCGGTGTCAGACCGAAACGAACTAAACAAGTAACGAGTTCAACTAAGGTCAACTACATCACGGATACGAATGAAGACAAAGCTTTCATACACTAACGACGCAAATGAAACCGCAACGGCTTGATCCATAATGGTGTAGGTGGTGAACGATGACAACCGTAAGGCCTAAACAAGGCGCTTTTGTGCGCACAAGAATGGATCAGTCAATCGAATTACGAACCTTTCGGCTGTGGTCAAAATTCGGCATTTCACGGATTTCGACTGACTTCCTTTAATTCGGCAAATTGGATGAAAAGAAGAGACCAGGAGGAAAGTATGGCGCGAATCGACAGGATATGCCACAATAGTACCGGCAACTGTTTTAGTGACACTACTCTAATCATTCTCCAGCCCATATGTAACCATAACATTTTGCACCACCGTCAATCCTATTCGATATCGGTCGTCTTGCAGTAAGAACCGGGTCACCCTATCTGCTGCATCCAGCAGGATGGATCTGTCAGTGACGGCCCCTCCCTCATTGTTTTTATCAATTTAGCTCCAACGCATTCCCCCAACCCCATTTTTACGAATTCCTACATATACCTTGTAAGAGATGTAACAAATCAAAGTGGCACTGTCCCATTTTTTCAAACCCCTACGGTTTAGTAGTTAATAACCACTATCCCCTACGTAGTCTTAGAAGATGAGTTATTGTGGGTGCCATTACCGCCTGTAATTAAACAGATAAATCAGCAGGCAGCTCTAGCATGGATGCTACTCACATTGCAAATTAACGCCTGCTTGGTTCTATAAATTAGAGGTCAGAACAACAGCAAACGTGTCAAACTGGTGGCTCTCGCGCCGTCAAGTCGATGCTGATTGTGCACGTCAGTTGACTGAAGTTGGCTGAAGAGCGTGCAACTTACACCAGTGTTCGCAGTTACTTAGGTAGATTTGATTGCTGTTAGCCGGGAACTGCGTTGTATGTTTGGTAAGTGGTTCGAACCGACTTCAGACTCCAAACACTCAGAAATATTTTCAGCGCCTGCATATGTCTCGAGCGACTGTAATGACAACACTTTAAAGGATGAATCGTACGTGAGGTAAGCTGTTCTTCTTAGGTCGACATAAGGTTCTAACTATCATTGCAGTCGGTGATATGAACTCTACGGTCGTCCAACTTAGCGGCGATGAGCCTCGATCAGGTAGGAAAGTTTGGACAACAACACGTCGTTCAAACAATGGGGTCCGGTTTTTGCAGCCGTGTGCCCAGTATAGGTTGGTTTCGGTCAGCGTTATGTTGACACATCGAGTACAAACTGTTACATGTGGCGCCCACATTTTAGTGATCAGGCCCAGTCTCAGACACACTACACAGCTGTTAGTCACAGATGGTGTCGGTCCAGTCCGGACTGTCTATCCGTTGCGGCTGGTCCTGGCAATGACCCACGAAGAAGTAAAGTAATGAACAAGTACAAATGCGGGAAGAGGAAAACCAAACAAGCACCGAAAAGAGAAGAACCGAAAACCTTCTGGATACTGACTCGTAGCTGACTGCGGTACACTGCCATACCAGAGTGTTTTCAGTCAGCTGTATGGATCGTTGGGAACTCTTAAGCAGATAGACGGCACCTACCACCTTGCACAGTGAGACCGTCAAGAATGATATGGTCCGTAATCACGGGACTGCCTGGGTGCTTTGTAATTTCTTCCAGATATCCGCATTCACACTAAACAATGCAAAATGCGGCAGAAGCTCCGTTGGCATGTGCAGTGCGTGGGCCTATCACAACAACATTAGGCCTTGCCGTGATGTAACGGTTTGCGCATTCCGATGGCTTGTTGAGCTAAACCGGACGGTGCGATGATCACACACATCAGACAGGCGAATAAGTGATTGGCGGCATCCGTTTCGGATTAGCCTGTCACAGAAACCGGAGCCAGAATTCCTGTGCATAACACTCACCAGAAGTGGATTACACTACACCACTTGTGGTTCCACTCACACGCCATGTATCCAGTGTAAACCCGAGGGAATAAGACAAGGTGGCATGTAAATGAAGCTTTTGTATCCAGCCGGCAAATGCTGGCTAGCCAAATAACAGGCTAACGTGAAACTGAAATCCTTATATCTCGAAAAACCAACAGAGACAGACTTCAATGAAGCGGGAAGAAAAGTATCGAAAATATAAGTCAAGAAGTAGTTCAGCATAGGATTACATGTCCGTGTACTCTGAAGAAAAATAAGTCAAGGTAGGAGTGAAAGGCAGACAAAACAATTATCATATAGTACACCAGCAACTCTGAAGAAAGAGAGGAGTGGAAAGCCGCAGACATTCAAGTTTCTAAAAATGGAAGCGGGTGAGTTGCCAAACGACGGTATCGCTGGTCGATGACAACGAAAGAAACGAGTATAACTGACATAACTTACTTAAGTATAACGCAGTCGCTGTCTTCTCACCGACGGTGTACGAAGTATGTCGGTGATCAACTGATCCCAGACGGTAGCGCATTCACAACCGTACACATCACAACGCCACAGTCACTTCACCATAACCTATGGCACCGATGGTTCCTTTGCGTACGGCGCGCTTCCGTTCAAAGTCGCGCAGTAACTGCTTACTGAACTTTCAGATGACCATTCGGAGCGTATGTCTCCAGACCCTCCGATTCTGAGTTTTCCCAGGACCTGAAATCCACGTTACAACGCGAAAGACTTGCGTGAAAAACATCCTGGTGTCTCACATTCGACCACCAGGATTTCCTTTACTTGCTTTCGCCTGCCCGTAAATCAGCTGCTTTGGAATCCGATCATCACCTAATCTACGGATGTGATCTAGCCAGCGAAGGTGATTCAACATCAGCATGGCTTCCAGCCCGTCCATGTCTGCTCGCCGGAGTACTTCAGTGTTCGGAACTATGTCCGACCTATACTGCTACCTTGGCGAGGTGGTCGGGCTTGTGTACTGTTTTGATCCGGCGGGCCATGCTGACTAGGACTCCGGCCCTTCCAGGTACAACCTTGTCAGACAGGCCAAAGGGGAGCAGTCAGACGAAAAGCAGTTACACTCATAGGATTGTATGTCGCACTACTGACCCCGTAGGAGTGCTTAGGTAGTGAGGCACGATCCTATGGGCATACAGCAGAACTATTTTTATAGTTGCGGCACTGCTGTCTTCTGTATCAGGAAAAAGGGGGTTAGAAAAGGTACCCTCAAACAAAGAGCACTCCGATCGCCCAACGGTTAACCGTGACCGCCGGCGTATTATCTAATAGGTCGAAAAACATTTTTTACCCCTCAAAAGCCTGATGTAGCTTCGAGTACATCCACTGCGCCCTCGGGCTAGGCAAGCCCCTCACTGTCAAGTGAGTCAGACTCTTGAGTCATTGGCTCCGGGTAGGGTCCCCCAAGAAAACCCTATATCCTGTTGTCTCTCAGGTCAGACTTTTGAGTCAGGGACTCAGGGTGGGGTCCCTCAAGTCAACCCCCTTCCGCGGCATAAACGACCGGGAAGTATCAGAAGTTATCGTTCTCTCGACAGTGACATTACTAGCCGATCTCGACTTTCTCCTACTGTTTTACCCCCTATTCCTTCTGCCTTCCATAGGCCTTCGGGCGATAATTGTTATCTGAGGCCAAGACAACTGGTAAACATTGGCGCCTTCAATGTCTGCACTCTCCAACAAGTCGGTCAGCAAGCTGCTCTGGCAAGTACTCTCTCAAGTCTGGAGCTTGATGTGTGCTGTGTGTCGGAGACGCGAGTCTACGATTCTAGCACGGTTATCTATTTCAGCTCACCCCTAGATAACTGTCGATCCAAGCGCTTCTATCTCAGGGTTTCTGGTGACGCTGAAGCTGAATCTCGCGGCCAAGCTGGGGTGGGAATCGAACTGAGTTCCAGAGCGGAGCAATGCTTGCTCGATTGGATCCCAGTGAGCAGTCGCTCGTGCGATGTCAGACTCAATACATCGGTAAAAGTCTGTCGACGCAAATCAGAAAGGCGTTGTGTATTCATCATATCGGCGTACGCTCCGACGGACAGCTGTTCGGATGCTACCAAGGATGCGTTCTATGACGCCCTCGTTGACTTTCTGAGGCAAACTAAACACTCAGACATCATCATACTAGCGAGCGATTTTAATGCTCAGCTATGTCGTTTTTTTCGGATGAGAAGCTGCTAGGAGGTATGTTTGGTGTGCGGGAACAACACACTGATAATGGCGAAAGACTGCTGCAGCTGTGCGCATCCCACAGTCTCCATATTTCGAGCACCGCATTCCAACACAGGAAGAAACACTGTGTTACTTGGAGACCTCCGTGTGCCTCCCAACTGTGGACACAGTTGGATCATATAGCAGTTTGCCTAACTAACTTGTCTCCCACGTTGTCCATCAGTTCACTTAAAGTTGCAGCGACGTTTACACACGCAGAACACATCGTCAACTATCTCAGCAAGTAGCGGAAAACATTAAGAAATGGTTGAAACAAGTGATGATAAAACAATCTCAAGCCGGTGAACCTGTTGCTCGAAATCTCTATGTGCACAAAAGTGGTTGAATCAATCTTATCTTTGTTTGCGGCCTTCAGTCCCCCAGTGATGCTGATCGCCGTACACGCCTGCTTAATCGGATCCAACAAGACGAATCAATTACCGTTCAGGACCATACTACTGAAGACCATCGACTGCTCAGTCTGATACATGACTCTGTCTTGGTCCAGAAACCTGCTCAGTCCTCAACCACTGGCAGCACAGTCGCATGTCTAAGACAACAGCAGCAAACCTCCTCCGCGAACCGCCCAGTGAACTCTAACTCCAAGAAGTCGTCGTCCTCCCCTTGTTGGCATTGCGTCGCATGACGCCACAGGCGTTAGTGCATCTTCAAGCAAAACCACCGTCAGCGTTGCAAAAAATGGGCCACAAGAATGGCTATTGTCAGTCACGTACGCCGGACAGTCAACATCATCATAATACTAGCCATGAGCCTGACCAAAAGGTACTGTGGCTCGGATCGTCGCTCGCCTCAACAGTGACGTGGAATGTCCCAGAAGAAGACGTTACTAAGAAGGTTTAAAATCAGTAAAAGAAGACTAAGTGGAAGAACTAGAAATGGTATGGATACAGGTACGCCATTGACTGCGACACACTGCTATCTCGGATAGCGTCTCCAACCAGCGGTTTGAGTGATCACGGGGACTTCATCCAGGCAGGCGACACCTACCCACTTTGCTCAATAAACCAGTCACAGTCTTCAAATTTCGTGACCACGTTGTTGGTTGACCACCACGCGGTTTGACCCAACTGTTGGTGGCCTCAGTATATAATGCCCGGTACGGTAAACGATCAGATGACATACGGAGTGCGTGACCCAACCATCGCAAGCTGCGTACCGTGATTAGTTGAGCAGTTGATCGCGCATCCCGAGTGTTCCGGAATACGCGCCGGCGAACTGCCATATTGCTCACGTGATCAGTATACTGCAATTAACTGGGAAATTGCAGTCGTGCCAACTTCAAGAACAAGGCCACCGATGAAATCTGTTATCTTCCCGATTCAAACCTCAAGCTACTCGGTCTCGACCGGCTTGAACCACTCGGCCTGGCAGAACTACCAATCACGGACTTATACAATCGATTACAGTCCTCCTCAGCGAAACCATCACGCATAGCGGATGTACTTACTCAACGCTTCAAGTCGGTGTTCGACAAAATTCCTGGCTGCTACACTAGTGCCAAAGCACCTCAAACCTGCAGCTCAAGACGTCCTGTACCCAATGCTACTTTACCTCCCGTCAACTAGGAACTTAAACGCCTTGCGGATTTGAGAGTGCTGATGTTTGTCGCGTACTCATCCTGGGCAGCCCCATCGCTGTTGTAAAGAAAGCCAATGAATCGGTTTGTCTCTGCGCTGATTTCTCTAACGGGCTCAACACTGCTTTGAAAGTTAACTGCCATCCTGTTAGGTTCAGGGTAAACCTGACTCGAAGCACACGATTCTGCTGTGAGAAATCAGGTATCTTAGTTTTCAATTTCAAATCCAGGACTTGATGAAGGCCTGCGCCTGTTGATGTCCTGATGCTTGACTGGTGTGATCCAGAGATTGACCAAACTACGTTTTCTGTCTATGCGGATGCGTTCCGTGGTGGTCTAAGGGTAGAAATAAAAGAAAGAGATGACAAATCCAGGTTGCTCTGAACAGCAAGAGCAAATCATTTTTTGATTAGTATAAATTAGGAAAAAGTTACACCAACATTGGTCTAGTTCTGTTTTGAATACATCTACGCTGGAGACGTCCACGATCTTTGCAGGCAATTTGTTCCACGAGTTGACTACCGGTTAGTGGAAAAATTAAATCGAACAGCCAGTCGTGATATTGTTTTTCTGATCTTGAACCTGTGTCCTCTTAAATCTCTGTCCTGACGTATCATGAACAACCATGCCAGGGGACTTGTGCCGGTGTGGTGGGTAATCTTGAACAATTCAATAAAGTTACCTCTTACCCGTCGGCGTTCGAGCAAGAATAAGTTCAACGAGCCTAGTCGGTCTTGGTAGCTTAGACACTTCATACCCCATACCATACGTGTGGCGAGCTTTCGTACTTTTTCGAGGACAGCTATGTCCTTTTTGAGATAAGGTGACCAAGCTTGGGCACAATATTCCAAGTGCGGGCGAACTATGACCGAGTACAGTGGAATGAACACTGCTGGACAAGGGTTGGCGATCACAGATTTTAGTCGGTATAACGTTCGTCGTGCTTTTGACGCGGCTGAAGTACACTGAGTAGATGGAGCAAACGTGTTAGTGACCTTAATACCTAAGTCTCTCGTTTGCTGTTTAGTTGCGAGTTCGACTGTCCGTCCCTGTGCATCCCTTATACACCTGGGGTCGACTGAAAAGCATTAGAGAGGATATGACTTTTGAGAACACAGTGATAAATCCCACCTTAATGTCCATTTGCAGATCTTCAGAATGTCCTCCTGGAGGGCGTCCGAGTCCGACGCATTTCCCACCAGTTCCATATCATCTGCATGCAGGTAACATGGGCTGACCAGGTTGTCGGTCAAGTCGTTTACGTATACCAGGAAAACAAGGCGAGGATTGACTCCTGAAGTACTCCACCTAACGGAGAACCCTTGTCCGACAGTACTCCTCTTACTCTCGACCTGCACTACCTTCCAACTAGGAACGTCTGCATTCACCTACAGATTCTAAGGGAAATTCTAGCTTCTCGTAGTTTCCAGCTCAAAAGCCCGTGGTTGACAGAGTCGAAGGCCTTCTGGAAATCTAGGTAGCACATCTCGACCACTTCTCTTCTATCCAGCAGTAAGTTATTTTAGCCGTCCCGATCAATACAAATGTAAAATTATGATGGTCTGCGCAACTTACTACATTCAGAGACTACGACCATGTAGCTATAGCCAATGCCCAATATCCTGAACCATGGCCATGCCCACGGTGTTACAGTCATCATCATCATCATCATAGACAGCAATACATCAGTGGTTCACACTGATGCTTAACTGCCACACAACCATGGAGAAGAAGAAACAAACCCTATTTAAGAAGAGAGAAGAAAAAAGGGAGAGGATAGGGGACCTAACCACCAAAAATAGCTACGTCTACATTCAAACATACAACATCAAGGCGCCTACACCTTGCAAAAAAACAACCAAGCTGTAAGTGAAAGGAAGGCGTCATCAGCAAGACAGCTTCCTCACGGCTTTCACTGTCCCGCGTCATTAAGTGCACTCACTTCACAGGCAACTCGGCCAAACAACGACAACATTCACGCCACTGAGCTCGGTTAGCTGCCATCTCACCTAAAGTTTCAAGCCACCGACTCTCTGAGTCGCGAGGGCTCCAACCCGGGAGA
>JTDE01003807.1:48772-71081 GCA_014338405.1 Paragonimus skrjabini miyazakii | reverse complement strand
CTTCTTTTTTCTTCTCTCTTCCTATACAGTGTTCGCTTTTTTCCTTCGTGATTGTGTGGCAGTTAAGCATCAGTGTAAACCACTGATGTATTGCTGTCTATGATGATGACGATGAGACCACCAAAGTTGGATGAAACCACCTGGTGATCAAACAACAACATGGTCACAAAATATGAAGACCCTAACTGCTGCACTGAGCAACGTGGGTAGGTGTAAGCTGGCTGGCTGGAGTCCTCGTGATCACTCAAATCGTCGGTTAGAAATGCTATTTAAAATGGCGGTGTGCCGCAGTCAATGGCATACCTACATTCACACCATTTCTGGTTCTTCCGCCTAGTCTTTTATTGGTTTTCAACCCGCTTAGTAACGTTTTCTTCCAGGATATTCTACGTCATTGTTGAGGTGAGCGGCGGCCCGAGCTACAGTGTCTTCTGGTCAGTCTCTTGGCTGCTATGATGATGGTGATGTTTTATTCTCATACTTCAGCTCAAGTCGGGTTTCACAGTTAACTGTTCGACCGTTTCCGTACCAGGAGCGGCGTATGTCAGGGCTGTCCACCTTCACCATTTTTTAAAAATCTTACCGTAGGCGGATTAACGGGGGATTGTATAACTCACATGATGTCGCCATTAACGTCCTACCCGGTGGGAGATTAACTGATGTTGCTTATGCTGCCAAAAAGGTGTTACTGTTTGACAATTTTTGAGCAGTACAGACTGTTAGGATTTGTTTCGCGCTCTGATGTATATTTCGGAATACGCTGTGCAGCTTCGAAGTGCAAAATGTTTTTGCAAGATTGCTATGATTACATAGTTTTATTGTTGGATAATTAAGTTATGGAAGTTGTTAACCTTCTTTTCTTTCCTTGGGGAGCTACATCAGCGACAGTGATGTGGGGAATGAAAAAGAAACACGTGTCTCTAAGGCTAGGACGGTATTCGCTTATCTAGGACACTTTTGGCCTAAGGGTCGCGTATGTAAAGCGACAGTCAGGACTACATTGCTTTACAGCAGCGGAACCTGGCTACTCAGAGTAGAAGATATACGACCGACATCCTCAAAGCGCCCTATCTTAATCACCGGAAGATGCCGAATCGACAGATTCCGGTATGGGAATCTCCAGCTGAAGCTCTGATAGGACGCAGACTACGAACGTCCAGCGATCTAATATACCCTTTCAGACCATCGACGGTTAACAGGAATTTTCCCATGGAACAGCAGTTCAATTGAAAACATGGGGCTCAAAGGGGAGGTGTTAGGAGACGCATCTCCTAACGAAGCAGCAAAGGTGATCGATCCGGTTTCGAGTTAATTGATATGTTTTAACTTACTCAGTCCATTAAGCTCAATTAGATTGCGGCTGCGAGATTGAACGCCTGTACGTTATGTGATTTTAACTCACTCAGTCAATTAAGCTCAATTAGATTGCAGCTGCGCGATCAAACGCCTGTACATCGTGTGAACTGTTCTCACGAGTGCACTTTCTAATGCCCCTCCCCCCTGTAAAGTGATTCGTTCTCCGTTGGACCTATAAATGTAGAACCTCTGTGGCCTAATGGACTCGCCTCGTTTTTTCCCAATAAACGCCGTTGCCGCACCCATTCTTCTCGGTTCTGGGGGCAAACGATTGAGCTCGTATTAAGGGACGATCCAATAACTGGCGACTTCTAGTGCTACACACGTAACCCACGCGAAAAATGACAATCTCAGTGGAAGAAATGAAACTGATCCTGCAACAGCAACAGGCACAATTCGATGAAGCTCAACTGAAATTAATCGAAACACTAACGCGCAACTTATCTGATGTCAGCAAATTCAAACGTCAAACCGGGTTCATCGGTGGACACGATTACGAACAACATTAGTGAATTCGTTTATGATGCCGATGCCGGAGTGACATTCGAATCCTGGTTCAGCCGATACGAAGATGTCTTCCGAATGGAGTTGGCTGACATGGATGATGCAAGAAAGGTGCAATTGCTTCTTCGCAAACTCAGTACGACAGAACATTAGAGGTTTATTGATTTCATTCTGCCAAAGAAACCTCGTGATCTTACTTTTGAGGAAACACTGAAGATACTGACGAATATTTTCGGAGAGCAATCATCCTTGTTCAACATTCGGTATCAATGCCTCAAGCTGATGAAAAATGAACATGAAGATTTTGTCACTTACGCAAGTACAGTCAACAGAGAATGTGAAAAGTTCAAATTGGAGACAGTGACTGAAGATCAATTCAAGTGTCTGATATTCGTCTGCGGTCTTCAATCCACCCAAGATGCTGACATTCGTACCAGAATTTTGGACAAGATTGAACAGAAGACATAAACCGTTTTCGGATATTCGGCCACTGATGTCTGCGTTCAATCGTTGGCATCGGGTAGATCCGACAGATGAACAACGAAGAGATTAAGAAGCGGACATTTGGTAGAGTGCCGAACGAAGTTTTTTCATCCAATCTTTAGGTTTGTGTAGACTTGGGTGGCTAGACTATGTTTTGAGGATGCCAATTAGTCGTTTGCCACACAGCACTGTTTGCTGATGTTGTGGCCCACGGGCGTAAGATGCGAGGTGCACAGATGATAACCAGGCTTAGGTACATAAAGTCGTTCACCATGGTGTTGGTCACTATCTTGGGTTCGTCTCTTTGGCTGAGGACCTTGCGACTCAGTGTCTATGTCTAAAGACGTTAGTTGAGATGGTGGCTAATCGGGCTCAGTGGCGTGAATGTTGTTGTTTCACCGAGTTGTCTGTGAAGAGAGCACATTTAATGATGCAGGAAGGTGAAAGCCGAGCTGCTGACAGCTCGGTTGTTTGCAAGATCTGGGCACCTTGATGCTGAACGTTTGAATACAGACTCAGCCATTTTTGGCAGATAATTCCTCGTTCCCGTCCCTTTTTATCCCCTTTTTGTTGGCCAGGGTTGGCTTTATCCTTCATGGTTATAGATCAGCTAACCGTCAGTAAGACCACTGGTGTATTATCTATGATGGTAAGAATGATGGCAACGACACACGAACAGTGGGAACTGGGTGTCTAGTAAAAGCTGCTGGTGGCGAGGAACAGTTTCTCATTGGAACTGACGGCTATTCCATCCACTGTCGGATCGATGCAGCACGGATGACACCAATTTTCAGTTTCTGCATAGGTTGCTCATTAGTTCCGCGTGCCGAAGAAGTGTTTTACTATTGTCTGGAATTTACAGGAAGGCGAAGCGGGATTGGACCGTAGAGCACTTTATGTTGCGTAATCGCATGTTGGGTCATGTTAGCTGGGTTGACTAGTCAGGATTGTTAAAATGTATCGAGTTTAGAAACAAGAAACTGATCATACTGTACGTTATTTATAAGCCCAGGGCGTCGAAGATCGCTTGCGCTAATGAAGAAGAGGAAAGGAATTGACGATTTTAATCCTGTCACCGAGTAGCAGTATTATAACACCTAATAATCCGATTCGTTCTCCTGTACAACTGGATGATAGATGGATCTTGCAGGATGTTATCGTCAGCTCTCATCGCGTCAGGGTTGTCAGACAGTTGAAGTTGAAACACATAATTTGTTTCATTTCTTGACCAGGATGATTGCTTGATTTAAACCCCTTCGATTATTTATGGACCTTTTTGAACTAAGCCTAGCAAGCATCCATTGCTAATATCAATAAGGTATTCGGAGCTATGATGTGGTTATTGAATGAGGTCATCAAAGTGCGGTAAAGCGATACCCACTGTTGAAACCAGTGTACCTTTTCCTAATAATGCTGGTTGGCGTTCGCATTTTGGATTTCCGAGTTACACTTTGAAAATGTTCCATCTGCATGTGTAATTCGATTCATCATTGATCTGGCTGATTGATTCGTTTGCGCTTATCTTTTTATTACATGTTGCTATAGTAGCTTTCCATATTTTCCGCATACGGTGATTGATTCTATCCGTTGACTGTTGTGGCTGTTGCTACGTTTTAAGTTCAACTCTGGCGATTTTTCGGGCTGAGTTACAGTTAGCCCACCGGCGATGCCCGTTCTAAAGAATAAACTGAGATGCAGTTGATGACGGTCGGGAGAGATGGAACTCACTGTGCATAACTCTGAATGCGCGTTGAACAAGTTTCCATTTTTCTTCGTATGTTTCTGAGCCCATGCATTTGTATTGTGTAATACATTTTGTACATTCTAGACTCGTTCAGTTTCATCTTGGTAATCCACTGCCGGTGATGTGTTAGAGGTTCACTGAAACGCAGAACAATTTTGGCGTAAACAATTGCATGGTCAGGTTTCAAGATACTGCTTGTAGTGACGTGGTTTATTTGTGTCTACGTTTGCTTAAGCTACGAAGGTCGTCAGGAAACGTCGTCTGAGGAGCCGGGCGTTGGTACTTTCCACTGAAACGTTATGGTTTGCATCTGGCTCTTGAGGCGTGGCACGTGTACTGCTTCATGTGATCTTCGTGCTAACTATATTAAGCACTAAACGTTAGTTCAAAAGCCCGCGGAACCAAGCCTACCTAGAGTTCACTCAGCAGTGACTGGCTTTCTCGTCGGCAAATTCCACTTTCCAGCAAAGGTCATCGCATGCGAGCTGTCTTCCTTGTATTGGTGGTCGTTTAACCGTTGACTACTTTTGCTCAGTTGTGTGCGGATCACAGTTAACGGAACGTGGGTTGCAATAGCAACCAACATCACTTATCAGTTGGTAGTCTAGTACTAACATCCGCAACCACTTACGACTAGTACATGTTACGGCTTTCGTCTAGTTTCGTGCGGGCACTGTTGTCATTCCCGGTGGGAAGTTGACCAACTTGAACAGTTCTGACGACAGATTACTGTCGTCTAACTATTTGAAACTATAGTTGCTTTTTATTAGTTGGATCCCTTTCCCCCCCTTTTTTCCTCCTAGCCAGGGTTTGTTGTTTTATTTATGGTTGTATGGCAGTTAAGCCTTAGCCACGAACCCTTGGTGTATTTTCTCTTTTATGGTGATGAAGTGCTTTGCGTCCTTTGGGATGCGCTATGCAGCTCCAAAGTGCAGTGTTCCTCCACAATTCACAATAACGTGAGTCTTAGCCCAAAGGACGAAATTCAGGAGGTTGATGACTGCTTTGTGTACTTAAGGAGCCGCATTTCGAATAATGAACAGTGACGTTTAAACTAGTATTTCTACGGTGATGGCAGTGTTCTACACCATCAGACGTTTGTTGGAGACAATCTAATCAAAAGGTTAGTTTCATAGTACTATGGTTAGGGCAGGTTTATTTTGGGTTTCTAAGCTTGGTCTCCACGGGTTAGGGACAGCGCGTAATGTCTAAGCTCAGTCATATTCACCAGCGAGTTTGCTATTAAGAGACTAGGAGACGGGCTTTGGTTGAGAATTGCTCAAGCTCACTTGTCTATTTCCTCTGTTACCTTGACTTGATGGTCAGGCTTGCGTGTTGCATTGATCCAGATTACTATTTTGACTGGATTACGCCGTCTCGCATATATACTAGAACAGCCATGTGGCCAGCAATTTCGCTCATAAAGTTAAATAGTGCGTTAGTGGTTGTGTATAGGCACTTGGGTAATGAGGCACGATTGTCTGAATATACCTACTTACTATTTTTATGACCACGAATGAAGTTGGAACGTTTACTCCCAAGCAAATGGCAATCCGGTCGCCCAGTGGTCGATTGTTACCGGTGTTTAATACAGTAAGAAAATGCATTGCTTTTCGGAAGGCTGCAGTATCCTTATACATCTCTGCGTGTAACGGTAGTGGGAGTCAGGCATCAGTATCTTATTCACTGCATCCTTTGATTGGGCTAAATCCCCCACTGCAAGTTAATTCAGCTTTGAGCCATTGGCTCCGGGTAGGTCTTCACGAAAACCCAGATCATGTCGCATCGCAAACCAACCTGTTGAACCGAGAGCTGCTGGCGGGGCCCATCAAGCCACTCCATTGGAGCATAAACCACCGGGAGTTTTTTGAACCCAAGACAAGTGGGAAGTGTTGGTGTTCTCACGTCTGAACAGAGGTCAGCAAGTTTCCCTGATGGATACTTTTTCGAGTCTGGGGCTGGACACATGCTGTGTCTCCGAAGTGCGCATTTACGACCCCGGTGTTGCCATCCATTTGCCTTTAGATGCTGTTGCGAATCAGCGGTTCTTTCGGACAGTTTGTAGTAATGAAGTCGGATTTCGCAGTCGAGTAGCGGTGAGAATCGCAAGTCCTTTTCGGTTGAATCTCAACGAATAGTCACCTACGCGTCATCTGATGAAAATTTGTCAACACAAACCCTAAAGATTATTTATTTGTGTTATAGACATTTGCCTCAACGGACAATAAAATCAAGAACACTTTCTGTGGTGTCATGTCCGCTTTCATGTGACAGGCCAAACACTCGAGCATCATTGTGCTTGTTGATGGTATCGACGTACAAACTGACCGTTTTATTTTTATCGTCATGCCACCTGGCATGACAATCGTGATCGGCAATTGCAAGTGTAAGTATCTCGAACCATATCGAGTTCTGCATTTCAGCACAAAGACATAAATGCGTCACTTGCAACCCAACTGTAACGTAAATTGTCCGTACCATCGCCAGCCACGGCTAGCGACATTTTGTTAACTTTTGTCGTTCGCTAGGAAGTAACAACCCGTGGGTCATAGTGTTTTGTTCGTTTGCTCAGCGAACATCCGCCCGCATATATAGAGGGGTTAGTTGGAAACTGAGTCATGCAGCTATACGAAGTCCCAACCAAACGGTATCGACAATCAAAGTGCTCAGCTTACAGAATTGGGTTGGTATCTCATCAGCCACGAAACCTGTTGCGAAGATATCTGTTTCACTGGAACATTGTTTATGCCACAGATGTAAATTTCTGTCGGTTTTATAATATTAACATTCATCGTAACAGAACAGTTCACTGGTGGGTGTTTGCTCACTACACACTCTTAGGAAACTGGTTTATAAGTTGTTTTAAAGGTGAGGGACGAGGCACAGTTACTGAAGCCAGTATACCTAAGCTAGCACTCAACAGTGTCAAGGGCGTTAGTGTTTGCTGTCGGAGTTGTGTTATGGTCAACTGTCATCACATTGGCATTATCCAACCTTTTCTCATATGATTAAACAATCTGGGATAAGTATCTTTATTTTTCACTGACCTGCTGATAAAGCTTGTGTTAGCAAAACTACTTCATTACTGCTGGGAACTCGGAAAGCTTGTTCAGAGCATGTAGGTAATTTTGTATCGGAATGTGAAGTCAGTAGTAGGTAAGTGCGCTTAATCTTTGAGCTGATTTAATTTTCAAAGTTTTAACATCTTGGTGTATTTCGTTCTTCTGTACTCTTCCGGCCATTGTTCATTGGGTTTTTATACTTCCCTTCGCGTTTTCCTAGGTACTCACTTATGACCCTGTATCAAAAAAAGACAAACTGGTTCCGGGCTTGTACGCAGCTGGCGAAGTTGCATGCGCATCAGTTCATGGTGCGAACCGTTTGGGAGCCAACTCTCTACTTGATTTGGTCGTATTTGGCCGTGCATGTGCTATGGACATTTCCGAAAAACACAAACCAGGTGATGCTGGTCCTGAATTGAAATCGGACGCTGGAGATGCGTCGATTGCCAACCTGGACAAATTGCGCCACGCTAATGGGTCTTATCCTGTCGCTGATGTGAGTGATGGTCCCTATATTTTGCGGTCACACATATTTAAGTGCTCATGTCGGCGCGTCCGCTGGTGTGTTTTCTCGCACATCAGTTTTCCGTATTTCTTTTTTTGCTGAGAACAGGGCAGAATCTTGATCACAGTGAATAACGGAAGTGGTTCACACTGGTGTATTTATCAAGGTAGCTGATGGCACTTCAGTGCCCTCGTCAGACGAACAGGCGACGAGGCACGAACTGGGAGAATCTGTTGCCCATGACTTAGAATCCATCCTTTCTATAACTGCAGCATGTCAGCTGAAACAGAAAGCGAAGAAGTCATCTGTCGTTGGATAGTTCATCCCTCCGGCCGTTATTTGTTTGGAAGGACTCAGAAAGTTTTCTGGGAAATGAACAGGAGAGACAGTGGTGTATTGAAAAGTTGGCACAAAATATTTTTTAGGAATAAGTACAACGAGTGATATTTAAATGAGGTGTTTGAAAGAATGGGTACAAAGGACACCACACTTCTCTATTTCTGCGATTGTTTAGACTAATTCGTTCTTTTTAATTGTGTCGTTACATCTGGCCCGTTGGTACTTTCGATTGAACGCTCAGGTAGGGATTTCATAACTGACTTCTTTTCGGACTATGTTTCTAACTGGCTTATCGCATTGAGTTCTAGCTGATTAGTGGTCTGTGCTTCAGCAAAGAAACCAGTTTGTGGTACTGTTATGGCCGCTTGATCAACCGAAACGGAACAGTGATTAGCGCCACGAAATACTAGTACGAATGCAAGTGAGCCGTAATAACCCGAACCCAACCAAACCAGCAAAGGAAACGTTGTCTCCGGGACAGCGGTATATAAGTCTCCCAGACTTATAGGTAAATTATGATATTGATCTGAACCCATTAAGTAAAGGGTCAGTAAGAATAAGACAGTGGGAATGATTTCGCAATGGTGACGCAAAAACACAGAATGTAAAAAATATACACGAACATTTTTCGAGAATATCTTGAAGAATAATTTCTGCAACAAATTGTGCTTTCCCCGGCACCCGCTTGAAGTGATGTTTATCTTTAGGACTCAGCTACAACAAAATGGCATGGTCGGTCCGGCGCCGAGGAAGGACGTTGATCTCGACATCAGGTGCAAACGAAATGACTGGCGGTCCTGTCGCTTCCCGTATCGCGAATGTATTGGACGATATACCCAGCGTATTCGTTTGCCGACTGTCTTCTTTGGGGGAATGTATGGTGCGCGTTTAGTTACAATGACGAACATAAGTATCATCGTCGACAGGACTGTCATAGAGTACTTTCTCTTAACGGACGCTTACTGCTGTTTTTGCTCAGCCAAAGTGACCAGGTCGGTAACGACGGACAAATACAGTAGTACCAATGAAGAACGCGTCGCGGGGAGAAAGTCCGACAGGTTGCGACGGTGACTTATTCGTGATGCACAATTTCAGGTGGTAAACCACCGTCGGGTGTTACATGATTCGGCGTCGTTTGGCAGATTAAGGGGAAAAGCCTGGTGTACCTTGTCCGTGGTCCCCTTCCCGTAAAACTTAAGAGGCGCTGACTTGGAGGTATCTATGAACCTCAGCTTGGCCATTGGATTGTAGGCAACACGGCCAAGACCTTATATGTTGCATGTTGGTGTGCCGTAGTCTTTACACTGCGGATGGTTCAGTGATGATCTCTCAGGCATGTCCCGATCTGTGGTCGATTGAACTTCTTGTCAGATGCTGAGTATCGTCATGATTTGGTCGGTATAGTTTTACAGTTAGGTGTTAAATTTCCAAACGAGCTAGTTTGCTCAGTGTATGCTGCATGCAGAGTTAATAAGAAGAACAGTGGTTTCTCGTCGTGAGGTTTCAGAAAATCTTGACTGAGGAGCATATCAACGCAAGGGTTACAGAGTACAGAAGTTTGATTCAATCCTAATGACGATTCTTGCAACGTGTTTCTTGGGGACAGCTTCATTTACTCCGGAAATTGTCTCTTCCTTCCGATATTCTCGAAAAATCTGATTTTTTACGCCACTATTGTAAGAACTCAGCTTCACCGCCTCATTCTCAGCTCACCGCTAATTAGTGTACTAACCTCCCACTGAACCAATTTATACGATTCGGATGAATATCACAATTCTTCTTTAAACATTAAGGCCTCTACTTCGCCTCTGCTTTGAGCACCAATACAGCGCTTCCCCAGAGACCACGTTTTGTTTGTTGTTATGGTTGGGTTCGGTTTATTATGGTATTTCGTAGCGTTATTCACTGTTCCTTTTCGGTTGACAACGTGGCCATAACACCATACAAACGCAACAGTGGATTCACGTACGATCGGTCAATCAGGTGGAAGCCATACGCATTGTATTGTATAGCTTTTCGACTTTCCACCCATACCTGTCAGAACTTTCAATGTCCGTAAGAGTACTTTGCTTGTCAGTTTTCCAGTAACAACATTTGAGAGATTAGATGAATTTAGAACACGCCAGTAGAATTACGTAAGATGTACTCTGCAAAGACATTTCGACCGATCTGTTCGGTTACGATACACGGGTTATCATCAATTAATGTACATCAATTTAAATAAGTGTAAAATAGGAATGAGCTGCGATAGAAATAGCACACAGTACCAGTCACGTTCGAATGGGCTATCATTAGTTAAAAAGAAACGAACAAGATTCAAATCTTAAACTGGTCGAGTAAGAAACTAACGGTGCAGACAATATCGGTCTTACAGTAAGACACGCGGAAATAAACGGAAACGAATAGGCAGTCCATCGTAAAGCCTAAGACAAGAGAAGGAAATGAACATTCAAATAATCACACTTAACGAATAATATAGATTCATGATTGCAAACTCTTAACACCATGGTAGTGATAGGTTAATTACCATTTGCTTCTGTTCACAGAGTGAAGGTTTGTTACGGTGTATCGCAGCGGCCTCAGCGAAAGGTAAAGTATGTTTATTGATTGGGTGATACAACACACGAAAAGCCTTCTCCACTTGAATTGCGCGTCCCCTTTCTTCCAAATGCCGTGTGATAGAAGACTGGGCGGCGCCGGCTTTGTTGTTCGCTAGCCATTCGGGAATGTGCTCCGAGACACGTGTCCTAAGTGTTCCCACCGTCCGGACGGTATACTTGACTCCACAAGTACAAGTGAATTCATAAATAGTAAATAAGTCGCGAGTTGCTTGGGTCTTTCCTCAGTGTACAGGGCAGCCGTGTCATCTGA
Organism: Paragonimus skrjabini miyazakii; assembly: GCA_014338405.1. NCBI lineage: Eukaryota > Metazoa > Platyhelminthes > Trematoda > Plagiorchiida > Troglotrematidae > Paragonimus > Paragonimus skrjabini miyazakii. The sequence continues at coordinate 60,217 of JTDE01003807.1, read as the reverse complement.
TTGATCAGTCTTAATTCTGCCGCGTTGTACGCAACTCTGAGGGCACACTTTAGTTTACGTTGGATGAGGGTGGTTACCTCTTCACCCTTGTATGGCAGTGTTATATGCACGGGTTTGCGGGACACTATTTTTAATATTGAAGGTTTCAACCTTTCTCTAACGTTTTTCGAGATAAGACCTGCTTTACCATTGTTTCCATCCGTGAGATTGTTGCGCAGTTTAGGTCAGCTTTGAAAAGTTCCGGTCTTGAGAAGCCTTCAGGTTTGACATTTCGAACTGACTCATTTGCTGTGTAATCACCAAACAAACTGACGACCAAGTACAGATTGAGATCGTCTGTTGCCCACAACTTGAATTTTATTTATCTTATGTTAACAGTATGATAGTTGAAGTGGAGAAAACGGAAAACGTAACAAAGTTGTTTGCTAATAAATAGTTCATCATAGGCTTGCACATCCATACTAACTCCAGAAGGTTTTGTCGCTGGTTGGTTAATGTCTTAAACTTTGCTGTCGGGCGGTGGTCACGGTATCTATGGTGGAATGCGAACTACTATAGTTTCATTCAGAATATGGTCATGGAGTGTTCGTTTTAGTGGATGAAGCTGTCTATTCGTTTCGACATGTTCATTATCAATTGTGCACGATATAAATTCTATGAGTGTTAATTGAGTCAGTTTCTCATGTACTCTCATACCTACACATGCGACCAGATTTAATCAATCTACGTTGAGTAGACCGGTTAGTTCAGCCTTTAAGACATGAAAACCACTCACCTCAGTGGTCTTCGGCATATTCGTATGAGACCAGGCAAATTCCGTCGGCTCTTTTTCCTCTCTCTCGTCATTTCCATCATTCTTCATTTTAATCGTACGGTCTTGTTTTCCATCATTTTAAATGTTGGAGACCGTGTGTGCGTTAACTGTTCTCAATGCTATCACATCTGTTTGAACCGTCTTGCCAACCTCATCCGTGCTGTCTCCTCATCAGCTATTCTTTGGTTTTAGGTACGCCTAGAAATGCAGAGAACCATGCAGGATTATGCTGCTGTTTTCCGCGATGGTCCTGTTTTGCAAGAGGGCTGCAAGAGAATGTACGATTTATACAAATCGAAAATGTTCGATCTAAAGATAACTGATCGGAGTATGATTTGGAACTCAGACCTCATTGAGGCTTTAGAGTTGCAAAATTTGATGCTTAATGCGCTCCAGGTACGTTTCGTCACTTGATTATGGTGTTTAAACTTCAACATCGTTACTCTAAATCGTCCGTTTTCTGCTTTGTGTCTAATTACATGTCTTCACTGTTATGTAAACCGACCTCATGAGATCGCCCCAATACGAACTCAAGGTGTGCTTCATGTTCTTTTTACCCTTCGTCAAATTTTGGAGCAGCGTCATGTATACCGCCGTTTTCTTCTAGGATATTCCACGTCACTGTTGAGGTGAGCGGCGGCCCGAGCCACAGTACCTTTTGGTCAGGCTCATGGCTATTATGATGATGATGATGATGATGATACCGCCGGCCAACAGTTGCCGTATTTCTCGACTATAAAGGTGCATTCGATTCGGTGGATCGATCTACACTTTTAGAGTCGCTTAAACGCAGGGGTGTACCGACCAAGTATGTGAACATACTGTCGGCGCTTTACTCCCATACTTCGGCTCAGGTTAGGGTTTACGGCGAGCTGTCTGACAGCTTCAGCACCAGAGGCGGCGTTCGTCAAGGCTGTCCCCTTTCAGCATTTTTGTTTAATTTCGTCATGGACGAAATAATGGGGGACTGTTTGCGTCACTCAAATGATGCCGGTGTGGATCTCCTACCTGGCGGAAGGCTGACTGATCTTGATTATGCTGACGATAAGGTGTTGCTGTCTGACAACTTTCAAGCGGCACAAGCAACGCTGGATGCAATTTCGCGTTCTGCGAAGTACTTCGGAATGCGATTTGCAGCCTCGAAATGCAAAGTGCTTCTGAAAGATTGCTGTGATTACGTAGATTTAATGTTAGATAATGAAGTCATGAAAGTTGTTGACCGGTTTGTACATCTGGGAAGCTGCATCAGCGGCGGCGGCGAAGGTGTAGAGAATGAAATAGAGGCGCGTATTTCTAAGGCGGTGTTTGTTAATCTGAGGCACTTATGGTGACAAAACGGTATCTCTCTCAATCTTAAGGGTCGCGTATATCAGACAACAGTGAGGGCTGTATTACTTTACGGCAGCGAAACCTGGCCACTCAGGGTAGAAGACCTGAACCGTCTTCAGGTGTTTGACCACCGATGTCTGCGTTCAGTCGTTCGTATCGGGTGGCACCAACGAGTGAGCAAGGAGGAAGTTAGGAAGCGGGTGTTTGGCACAGATTGTCAAACACGTTCTTCCGTTGTCCTGACATTTGCACAGACTTAGATGGTTAGGTCATGTACTTAGGATGCCAGCTGGTCTTCTGCCACACCGAGCATTGTTTGCCGACGCTGCGGTCGATTGGCGCAAGGTGCGAGGTGGACAGATGATGACCTGGCGTAGACAAATGAAATCGTTCACGAAGGAGTTGGGCACTGTAGATCGGGTTCGTCTCCCGGGTTGGAGCCCTTGCGGCTCAGAGAGTCGTTGGCTTGAAACTTTAGGTGAGATGGCGGCTAACTGAGCTCAGTGGCGTGAATGTTGTCGTTGTTTGTTCGAGTTTTCTGTGAAGTGAGTGCACTTAATGACGCGGGGCAGTGAAAGCCGTGAGAAAGCTGTCTTGCTGATGACGCCTTACTTTCACTTACAACTTGGTTGTTTGTTTGCAAGGTGTAAGCGCCTTGATGTATGTTTAAATGTTGACGTAGCTATCTTTAGCGGTTAAGTCCCCTACCCTCTCCCTTTTTTCTTCTCTCTTCCTAAACAGGGTTTGTTTCTTCTTTTTCATGGTTGTGTGGCAGTTAAGCATCATTGTGAACCACTGATGTATTGCTGTCTATGATGATGATGTGCTTCATGTTCTGCTTATGTTTGACTGCATGTCAGTACTCTCTCCACTAACAGTTGTCCGGTTTTCATAACGTCCAAAATCGATATCACGGTTCCTCGTTTTTTTTTAAGCAGTGATTCTGACCACCATTACACTAATACCATATAATAGCGTGAGTGTTGAGTATATCAAGCATGCTGTACGTTTTTGCAACAAGTAGTTCGGTACTGCTGGATGTGAACAGCGACGACTCAGCATGTTACAAATCTTTTCTCCAACTTTCTTTTGCGTGAACCTGTTTTGTGTTCACTGGATGGACCATTATCTGGTGAGTACAGTATTGCCACTTTGATGTAAAAAAAGTTTGAGTATTAATAACAGCTCAAACGATCGTTGTGCTCAGATGGGCATTTTTTCTGCCTGTCAACCAGTAATTTAGACATAAACCAAACACCATGAACAACTTTCCCCTCATTTCATCAGTTGGCGGCATAGATTCTATCGACCATGAGAAATCCGCATTCCCGTAAATACCCATTTATCTTTATCAACAAAATCTGAATTTTCGGGATCAGCGGACTGTTCAAGTCCGTCTTATTTTAGCATGCGGTATATATGTGTACGACACGAAAAACATGTAGCAAACATGCCACAATCTATGGTGAAAAATCAGGGATTATGTAATTTACAGCCGAAGAAAGATGCTGTAGGAGAAGAATAGGTCCTTGCTTGAGAGATTTGCAACACGAGTGGATCAATTCGACATCGAAAGTGGCAATCTTTAAAGCTGTCCATTTTCCCCCATGTTTAGTTTTATCTGTGGCATTCTGTGAGTGCTGCCGTGTTTTCCATGTCATTTTTTTCGATCTAGAGGGTTATGGACAAAACGGATGCTTGCAAAAATGAAGATGGGCAACGTCATTATTAGCTGTTTGTCCTGTTCAAATGTGTAGTATTTTGCCCACAGTCGGTTGTAGCGTAAGGTCTACATACCTGGATATCCATTGACTCCTACGTAGTTTTTCGCTGTAGATTGCCTGTTCATCGTACTCCTTAATGTTTCACTTCCTTTGTTAGACTATCGTCGGTGCCGAATGCCGTAAAGAATCCCGTGGGGCCCATGCACGTGAAGATTTTCCTAATCGAATCGATGAGTATGATTATTCCAAGCCTTTGGAAGGTCAAACTGCGAAGGCATTTGCTAACCACTGGCGCAAACATACACTGTCATACCAAGATGTAAACAGTGGTCAAGTCAAACTAGACTACCGCCCTGTTATTGACATGACCCTGGATGTAAAGAAGTGTCCACCAGTTCCTCCAAAAATCCGATCATACTAGGTCAGCCATTTATCGTTCGTCATTTTAAATATATTTAACGCGTTAGAGACCATACCAAGCAGCGAATGTACCAGAGCACATTGTCTTCATGCCTGTAACGTGTTTGTTATGAGTATCATTTCTGATAGAGGCTTACAAGACCAGCCGGTGTTTGTCGTTTTATTGTTTCTTTATTCCGATTAATTACCTGTCATATGGGTGTCCAAAGTTGCACCAATTCTGATCACAAACTTCAAGTATGGGTTGCGCTTTGCTATTTTTCGCTTACATTGATGTGACCGACTTTTTCGTGTACATCCTTGTTTTACTAGCAGTGCTCCGACCTGTCCCCTTCGTTTTAGGTAATATCATCAGGGAGTTTCAGTCCGGCCGCCTACGAACTTCCCTTGCTTAATAAATTGAAATTCAACCCGGAGTTCGTTTATGTTCGCTTTTATCTTCTTTCTTGTTTTCATTTAGACTGCTGGTCAACTGAAAACTTTGTTCCACGTCACGATTATAGTCCAAAATCATTTTCCATAATATCTTTGAAACGTTTTTTGTTTCATTGGCTGATTGGTTTGATACGACGTTAATAAATCGCGCGAAAGGTTTTGTGTACCATATGTTGTGGTCTTGTATATTTTGGGGGTTTACTGAAAAACAGCTATCAACAACAGAGTAGAACGAGTTTGTGCTGAAAGTGAATTGAACATTCAGCAGGTATCCACTTTTAGGATGGAGACGAATCGCGGGAATTATCAATTATCGTGAGTGCAGAACATGTTGATTCATGGGGGTTCATTTTCTTGCTTAACACTGCGATATCCAATAGCAAGTATCAACTGTGGCCCGTTTTCTGTGCGATGAGGTGTGCCTTTTTCTGCTCCACTATTTCTGGTATATTCATTTTACCTAAGTTGTCAAGCCCTGAAGTATTGTTTTCTTAGACATCTCGTTGACCTAATTATAACGCCACTTGGACATAATTCGATGCATACACTCAGTTATTTCATATACACTGCTACTTTTACAGTAGTATTCGGCGGTAGTGGTTTGCCAACTGCCCCACCGCAGACTAAAGTCATTGAGTTCAATGTTGCATTTGATGATTTTTTCATTATGAAAAACTTCGTCATGCCGACATCCTCCATCACCCAGTGATTGGTTCGGTCATGTGCGCCTCGGCTGAGAACATCGCAAGGTTCGGGACTGTAGTTCCACGTAAACCATTGGGTTTTTGCTGTTTCAAGTAGCAAGAAGAGACTTATCTGCCGAGGATATACACACTGCCAGGCAAGTTCATTAATGAAGGTATCAAGTTGTAAGACTCGGCCGCCTGTGGGAAAATGCTCCCAATTAAATCTCAAGCCCGGTAGTTTGGACGGCGCCTGCTCCAATTCATATCTGAGGTATATCTCCGGTCGTGTTGCGCTGTTCTGAATGTTTGTGATTCCGTCTGTTTATTATTGGGCGATAGGAAAAAAAGAAACCGGTCAGTCAGGTTGCTGACGGTACCTTACGCCGCTTCAAACTACATAGCATGTAGCTGATGATGCAGACTACTACACGTGTGCTTCACTTAGATAGCGGTTTTTTTTACGATCTGACCGCGGTGTTTGAACAACATGGAGAGGTGATATTGCCATCTGTTGAAATTCATGAGGCATAGTCTTGATCAGGACGTATCAACAAGGCAGCGGGATTGGACCAATAACTATGATAATTTCTGCGGCATTGTTGATCTTGCCTGTGTGCATAGGAGCGACTATTGACACAATTAAAACCGAATAAGTACGCGAGAATTGGGACTAAAATCAAGAAGGTCACCAGTGAATGTTCCCGGCAGGCGATTTATTCTCGCGCATTTAACAGCAATATAACAGGAGTTTCCAGCAGCTGCAGGTAAATTGGGTGGTGGAGAAAAGTTTCAAATAAACAAAGATGCAGTGGTTCTGTCGTTCGCCGTATGTTTTGTGCGATCGAACCTTTCAGCGCTTCGGAAGACAACAAATTCTGGGATTGAAGTAGTGAGTGAAAGTAGCTATTGAAGCACAGTCGTCGGCTACCTGCAATCGATCATACCACTGGCGAGGTTAGAACTGGGTCAGTGTCGCACCTTCCGTAGTGGGCATGCAGGCGGTTGATGACGCGTAATTGCCACTGAGACCTTTACAGGTGCCAGGCAATCGTTTGTCACTACGTGAGCCTTCCCGGATTTATGACAGTAAGCAACCTTCGATTACGTGACGAGAGATATTGACGTGTAGGCAACATTTACGTTATATAGAAGACGGCAGCGCACCCTTAAGGGTCAACGTACCGATCGTCCCATGATTGTGTACTCTGAAAAAAATTCAAAGGCCACACAACTTCACGGGAATTCCAACTGAAAAACCTAGCAAAAAGCAGGTGTGCTAACCGAATCGGGTTAGCGAACGATACAAAACACCGCAGTCAACCAGATTGGTTTGCAGGCGTGTACGTGCGTTTCACGTCAGATCGCTCGGCTTCATCGCCCCAGTGTTTTTGGAGACTACGGTGCACGATCGCTAACACCTGGCTGCCCACACTTCAGTGCTTTGTAGGCAAAGTTGGACTGGAAATCAGCATGCATCGGTAGTTTCCTAACGGATTGTGCCATCACGAGAATATTTCCGCCAAACGATAGATAATAAAAAGCTGCATTCACGAACGAAACAAATTTACAAATCACTAAAAGACTGATCAGAACTTAAACATTTCCCCATAGCATCCGTGGCACGTCGTGAGCTTTTAGGTTTATCGCACCATTTGTGGACTCTGACATAATGTTATAACCGTACAATCAAAATCACAAGCGTCTGTTGACGTCTCGGTTTGGAGGCCTTGTTACTGAGCCCTGTCGTTCCGTTTGCTGTCAACATGTTTTATTTGACCATTTTATCCGTAATGAAGGCAACTTGTTGCGTTATCGAGATCGGCGTGGGGAGCTCATTCAGGAATGTCTAGATTATGATGCGTTGTCTTATAAAAACTTATTTCGTCCTGAAGAACGGTATATTCAGGATGCGAAGACCGTTTAGTTTAGGTCAGCAACTAGGATATTGATACATGTGAGTACTGATGGAACTGGGCGGGGTAAGGCGCGTAAGTCAATCCTTATAAGTGTCGTGCTCGTTCGAAAGCTGTCCTCTCTATAATTGTAAAGACTGTCTCTGGATGCTTCTGACAGCTGTTCAGAGTCGATACTTTCATTTCACCAAAAGCGCTTCGGACTTGTTAGCCTTAGAGCGACAATTTCGGTCTGTGTTTGTGTCTGCCATGTTGAGTTGTGTCGGATCACACTCTTCTCTGTTCAGTTCAGTTTTCCGGATGGCAGCCGCGCACTGCTTGGTCTGGACGAATTTGTAATGTTGGAACGCACTCGTATACGCTTGTTGATGCTGATTACGGCCTTATCGAGGCCGTTTGTCCATTCCGTGCAAGGAATATTCAATCTTCCTTTTGGATATTGCGTCTGGTTAACGCGTATCTGTGAGTAGTGTCCAAATGTGTCGCGCAGCAAGACTTTATTACATACGAACCGAGATCTTACTCTGGTGAGACAATAGTCTCAGTATGTTTTATCAGATTCCGTACCCAAATGAGAGCTGGTAGAATCCACCAAGTTTACGAATCTGCCGATTACCGCGAGAGATGTACTGTTCTACCATCAAGACGACATTACCATCACACAAAGATAAGAAAAAAAAGCACTAGTAGGTAAACCGTAAATTCGGATGAGGTGCTTAAAATCTCCGCCTTACCCAGGCTAGTAATAGGAGAGTTTGACAGAGATATTTCATTAAAGTGGATTTTTGTAAACGGGGTGAGAGGGAAGTGCCTGGTTGCTCCGTGTGCAGCAATTTCACTGGTCGGCCAAGGGAAAGAAAGTAAATCGAACAGTGCCCAATGGTGGTTGGATCAACTGGTACCAGAGATTACGAGTCGAAGGCTGAACCAAGTACGCTGTGCAAATCAGTGATCATATAAGGCACCATCTCGTGTTTGTCCTCGAAACCCAACGGATCGATTTCTTGTCAACGCTGTGGGTGTGATCGACTTGAAACGAGAGGTGACTTCAGCCGGTAAAGTATAGTAAGATGCTGGTAACCCATGGTGTAGTCAGTGCTCAGTAAATTAGCGGTAGATTTTACGGCTTAACGGAACGAGGAAGTTCATACCAAATGGGCTCCGCTATAGGCCAGTCTGTCTCGAAAAAGAATTGAGGAGAGAGTTACAAGACGTGTTTGATCAGGAGAATGGCCCTGGTGATTCACCGATTTCGTGGTTGAAGTATACAAACGCAGAGTTTCGGTTCTGTCCGGATTTTCTACGGTTGAATCAAGTAACACAACAGACGTCCGTCACACTGCCATCTTTAACAGTCACTTCTAATAAGCTACAACAGTCATCCGTACTGGTCAACTCGTGCGCAGATTACTAAGAGCCAGAAGATCGGGAGAAAATAGCAGTCAATGGGAGCACGATAATACGCCTTCAGATGTATGCCGTTTAGTCTACTAGGAGCACTCTGCCATCCGGATTCCTCTGTTGGGAATACTGAGGAGATTAGAAGCTGTGGCTTTGAATGTGGGCAATTTCGTGAGGTAAGTGTATGTGCGCGGCTCTCAGTCGACGAGAATATCTGGAACCTCTGCTTCGTAAAGTAGGCCAATGGAAAATTCGGCCAGTACTTGAGAAAATTATAAAAATCAGCAATTATCTAGTGTTCAATTCTAAACAAGCGCTCAGGTAAAACTCGGGCAGTACAAGGTACCATGATCGATTTGCAAACGATCGTGACGCAATCACAATTGTACGCTATATCGCCACAGAACAGGTGCCTTCAAAGGATGGGCGTAGTTCAAACACCGTTTTTACAACGATATCTATTGTGTGCATTTACCATCTGAGCCTATATGTGAATGTGTGCGCGTGCACGCCTACATGCTATCCATCCGAGCATTGACTCGGATCTTGCCGCATATGTGCGTGTGGTGCTTCCTGTTAATCTACGTGATCAATCATGCAACTGCTTAGTCAATCTGGTCGATGTATATGTTGATTCCTGTTCACTGTGCGCCTAATCTTACATGCAGCTGTTGCTCACGCCTAGTTTTCTCTACTGTACGAGCTACCTTACTAACTGTCTTTCAGGTCTGTAGGATACAACAACTTGTTTGTACGGACCTGCATGTATCGGATTCACTGGGAGTACCCAACCAATTGTGCATTTGACCTACAATAAAACCTTCCAACGGATTCGTGGAAGATTACATTCAGGGATTATGTGAGAACGTTTCCAATCTTTAATTCACATATCAAATTGATGGGTGAGGTTAGGCTAAAAGTTATACGATGCTTTGGATTTTCGATCTGTGCCTACCTTAATGGAAGTTCTCAGTGCTGGACAAACGGTACTATACGCTCAAATTTTATAGAATCCAAGAAAAACTGGGTAACAGTTTAATTCCCCCACCCGATCTGTGCAAGAGTTCGGCGCGATTGTAAGGCTATTAATGCTAAGGAAATGGAAGATGTCCTGCTGATTCAATAACTGCATTCTGGTACAACGAATTCAAAGACCTAAAAATCCTTGCTAGTAGATTATGCCATCAAACGTTCGTGGGATCGTGTACGAGAAATTGTTGTGCTCTCGAGATCTACTCTGATTAATCCATCCATTCGTAATCGAGCCGTTTTCCAACATAAGGTTTAGATTAAAGAGGTAGCGCACAGCATCGTGCGAACAATCCAACTTGTTTTGTAACAAATTCTACTTCCTGCTTTTGTGATAGATCTAGCATCTATCGATTGCGAACACATCATTACTCACAAGCGAAAGTGGTTGAGTGTTCACATATGATAATTCGGTCGTGCCTAATGTGAGGTTAATGGCGCAGTGGTAAACACGGTTGCCTCATGAACAGCGTGGCCGTGGTTCTAGTCCTGGCATTGGCGAGGATATGCACTACTGACGAGGTCTAATTGTGGTGGACGTCAGGCAGGAAGTGCGAGTATTCCAACTCTCGGCGGAATAATTCAAAAACCCACAGTGAGCGGATGGAGAATGGCGTGGGCGACCGGGTGAGTCATCGCTCGAACGGATCGGACCAACGGGCAAGACGTGGCAGCCGAAATAGGATGGATGACTAAATTGAACGCGTGACTATTCCAACAGTCTCAGGAATATCTCGACACGGCTGTGGAGTACGGTCAAAGCCCACGGTGGATAGACGGAGGACAGCACGAGCGACCGGACAAGCCATCGCTCAACGAAATCGGATCAACGGACGAGGAACAGCAGGCAGTAAAACCTCGGATGGAAGGCGCCAATCAAACACCTGAACCGGGTAGGAGTGTGCAGCCGTCATCTCGCCCTCTCACGTGACAAGACAGTGAGCTCACTGTCCCAACCTGTGCATGCACACCCACACATACATTGGCCCGAACATCTTCCTCCACATCAGAACGCACGCACGCGCACGCGGTCAACACCTGCACACTCAGCCAATTGGAACGCTCCAACTGGATGTGATTCAGTGCGGCAATACACAGGCACGCGTAGCGCGGTTGAACCCGGATCGGAACAAAGAACGACACAACTGAACAGGACAGGACACGGTCCGGACGAGCGCCACTGCATTAAGCTTGTACACTGATCCCACCAATAAAGATCCAAACTATTTGATTTGATCTTCTCATTGACTATCATTGAGATATCGTTATTTGTTAGTGGGTACTCAAGCTATCACGGTTAAGAGTTCCACTACAAGTGCACACGACGTGTGAGCGGAAACCGGGGGTGTTGTGGATTGGAATTGTGATTTAAAATCGCGAGCGCGCGTGTGACATGGTAAGTAGCGAGGTGGGCAATAAAGATTGTGCTTTACTGGACGACTTTTCGCTACACTGGTGCCGTGACCAGAACACAACGCAATGAAGTTGCCGTGGCCGAACCAATTTTCGGATGGAGACGTGGAAGAGTGGCTGTCGGAATTCGAGGCGATTGCGGCATGCAACGGATTGAAAAGCGAAACACAACTGTTGACGGCATGGGGAACATTGCTCACCGGACGAGCAAAAGCTGTCTATGCCTTGAACAAACAAACAAAGGCCGCAGCATCGTATCAAGAAACACGGACTGCACTGAT
>JTDE01003805.1:40731-70403 GCA_014338405.1 Paragonimus skrjabini miyazakii | reverse complement strand
TCAGAAAACAATGCTATACTTCAGTTAAGTCTACATTTAAGGAGGAGACTGAAGGCCAGATACATTTCTTAGATTTTCATTTGCATCGGTGGCACTGTTCAACGCAGGATTCATCGCGTGGATGCCTGGACAGGTCAACTTTCTGATAAGTGTGATAAGGGTTGAACGTCAGTTGTGATTCTGGAATGCGATGAATTAGTTTAAACACTCAGAGAATCATCGATTTTCGATGAAGTATTGATGATATCAGGGCTACGTTTTGACGTGTTGAAATAAGAAACATCCCACTGAATCGCTACAAGCTGAACCAGGTTGATATGCATCGTGAAGAAATGGTCAAATTTGAGCGAAGTACTGCTCAGTAACAATCACCAGTGGAAAATCCAACAAACCAAGAGTGAGAATTGCTCATAGCTTTCGTAAAATAGGTGTTGATCAGACGGACTCGGAAGAAACAAGGTTCAGTATCGCGCAGTCTCAGTGCTTCTAGGCTGCAAGCAGAATTTGCAACTCAACCAGAAAGGTACTGTGGTGAAAATGTAATCAATTCGCCCCGACACAATAGAAGTTCTAACAGGGGACCAATCCAAACGTCGCGTTGAAGATACTATATCGGGATTGGACGAACAATCTCGATGTTACGTCTTCCGTTGTTCGCTAATTTCCTTGTGCTGTACTGCATCGGTTAATTCACAGTCTGTGACTTTGTATGTGTCAATACGTTTAGCCAATGACAGACTGACTTCTTTAATTCTGTTGTACATCCATAAATTCGGCTTTTTGTTTCGTGAATAAGAACTGCTTACTGCAACTAGTACGAGGTCTTCCCCTTATTACTTGTATGGGGGTTTTCAATTCGCGTACGATTTCCACGGCTATTCGAAGTCCCTTATTACAAGTATTATAGCCTAGTATTATGGACCGGATGCATCGTGTATTATTGTGGTGAAGATGTTGCGGAAAGATTCCACACCCGAATTTACGATTAAAACTTTTGCCCACTACTGGTCAGTAACATTATTGGTTGCGCATGTGCAATTGTCACTAAGCAGATGATTAATTTAGTTTCCAAGGTTTTATAAACACAGGTCTATGTCATACTGAAGATACCCGCCTGGTATTACCCGATCGTGGTTTTCTTTTTTATCACCAACTATGGGGATTCAAGTCGCGGACCAATATAATAATCGCATTCCAATTAATTTAGAATGCTATGGAGAAAAGGAATTATTGTTAATTTCTTCTGCCAGTTATATGGTTGGTATTAAAGGATAATTTAGCAAAAGGATAACATGGATTTCGTTTGGTCACCACGAAGCTGGTATAAGTAGACTAAGGTATTCGTTTACACAAAGATACTAAGGATATTAGTCACACTGCCTGCATTCGGTGCATTCACAACCAAAGTGGATGAGAAACCAGGCAACCAATATTCTAGATTAAGTATACATTTGTAACTGCAACACATACTGGTTGAAGATAAATTCTGTTAAGCAATTTCTATCACTACCGTCTTAGACTCAGGAAGATGTTCAGACTGACGACCATTTAAGTTAAATGATAAACTTGCATTCACTAAACCAACGAGTCCAACAGTGTGTTTTACAATCACACGGCTGCCTAATTTGTCCAAATTTCGCGTAAACCAACTGTCACGTGATCCCACTGGATGTTGACTGATTCAGCCGTGTTCCGATTAGAAACTATTGATGGTCGAGGGACAACCACACACATTTCCCGTATCTGCGCAACGCCAATCCATGTGAGTATTTGTACTGCCCATCACATCACCCTTTGTTTACCCGCCATAGCGATAAATCAGTGTCATTTACTAATAGTGACATCTTCATAGCTTCCGATTGTATCTCCCATAACTCTTAAAATAACTTCTGTGCATGGCTCACCTAATCTTACATAATTACCCTCAGAACTTTCAGTCTTATGATGTTTCCTTTGTTGGCGACTCATCTATCAATCTACCTCAGTGAATCCCTATAATCATTTTACATCTTATTTTTGCTCCTAGCTTCCCGAAGTCCATCTCGACCACCTGGCCTTAAAATATCTGATCAGTCAGGGCGAACAACATTGAAAGTGTTCATGCAGTATGCCCTCGCAGATTAAACTCATGATGGTGTGATCCCCCAAGTCCAGCTCTCTGCAAGTATATGGACTAAACAGCCATCACCTTGCAATGTGGAAATATGCGTCATCGTTGAATTTCCCATCTTGGAACCACCGTACGTTTGTCGTGTGGCGAAATCGTAAATATTCAGTCTGGCTTTCCAAGTGATCGTAAAAACGTTGGTCGATGACTGCCACTATTCTAAGCTCCATGAAAATGTGCTGGGTTGAGTGGAGTAGCGTTCGAATGAATGAGCAGTAGTCGGTAATAATTACGCAATCAATCGGTACCGAGAGGTAAACAACAGCATCAACAATAAACTGCTTCATTGTTTGCTTGGGTGAGTCTACACTCAGCATACCAATAAAACTGTAGTGGGTTGCGAACGTGAATCGTGACAGATTTGAGTTCGTTAACCAACGCTAATTGTTGTTTGCATTTATTCTGTTCAACACAGCATTTAGTGGCTAGAGGACATCGGATGTCGACTATACAAAACAGCACCCAACTTATCACGTCAGGCAGCCAAACTCCGTGTTGAGTGTCAGTCACGATGATGACTCGATGCCTCTTTCAACTGGAAGTGGAACTTTTGGTGACAGCTATTACAGACCCAAATGCATGGTCGAAAAAGCAAGTCAGATGCTTCCACAGCAACTGATACGGTTTCACTGTCAGCAGCTGATTCACAAGATCTCCATAAGCCTCCATGACACGACCTTCAGCTTAAACATGGCAGTGAAACGTCCGTAGTCACATTGTGAATTAGTGCAAATTGTACCCTAAGGTGTCAACCAACCGACTCATTAGGGTCAGCAATTTCATACGGTGAAAATACCAAGCAATTCGTCGTAGTCATAATACATGGTAGTAACGCAAATACATAATATAAACGTTTACTATTTTCGAAGTGGATGGGCAAAATCCTCCTCAGGTTGGAAGTTACACGCTGATCGCTACTGAAGGGTCGAACAGTGATAACTGTTGTAGGATATCCGCACCAAATTTAGTACTGAATGTGTTTTCGATTACAACAGGCCCGAGGTGGTTGAAACGTAGAGTATTACAACTTGCTCGTAACGTTATGTCATACTCAATCAATTTACCAGTGATAACGGTCTATGGTGGTCGCTCAATCGAGTCAACGTTCTACAAAGTACGTCACACATACCAAGTAGTAAGAGCCAAAAGTAAATTTCAATCGAATTTTTCTGCACTACTACTTAAAATTGTTTTCACTCCAATTATCGGCGCATTAAAAGTCGTTTGAGAAAGTACCTTTTGCGATTACGTATAGTGCTTCCTCACCCAAGAAGAAACACATCTACCTAATAAAAAACTTATACGAAGCACAAAATATTTGCTGCATTAGGCGCCTCTGTTGAAGAAATAAACTATGCAATACTGACCAGGAAACACTTTTTAAGATTGCACAGAGTTCAGTCCTTTTAGGAAGATGTACGGTAGTGCCCGACCATATCTACCTAGTTTATGTGCTGACTTCGGGGTGAATCACTGTAGTAAATAATTTTGTTAGTAAGTTATATTTACACATTGCCCCGTCCTATGCCCGACTGTGAAGCGGACCTACTCAGCAGATTTCTTCCTGAACAACGGTGAAACAATACCTACTAAATGACTTCGGAATGTGTGGACAATGTATTCCAAACATGACTTCTTGTAAACACAAAAGATGCAGGAGATCTCGTTTTCAAATGTGAGCTTTTGGAATCGGCGATTAAAACAACGCCGCAGTAAGAACTCAAGAGCCTCCTGCCAGAAAACGGAAAGTGGCAAATCAAACTTGATTATTCTTTTTCAGCTTTACGAAACAGTAACTAGCTCATGTTGCCTCATTTTATCCGTCATATCTTGATCCTGGTCAAACGATAGTTATAATTTTACTTCTGAGTCTTAGTCGTCATTACCTTAACTTTGTCTAGACCTGGATAGACCAACAAAGTGCAATCATACTGATGAACGGTATCAGATATTGCATGGTGCAATATCGATTAGTGTGAAATACATGTAAACATCATTACTGTTTACCACGTGCGTTTCTTTGACATTACGTGACGACTGCGTAACGGTCACAGAAAACTGTAAACAAAAGTTACTCCCTAATATACTTCCTTTCCGATCCACAGTGATTCAGCATACCAGGAACAATCTCGTTGAGACCGTAGTATCAATCAAACGCGCACGACGATTTTATTGATGTCTTGCACGATGGGCCATGGAAGAAAATGTTCCCTCTCAAGAAACAACACTTCCATCGAAGAGATACGTTTGCCCTCTTTGAGGTTTTCTTGTGTAACCGATACATGTTGTTAATTCGAACCAATACGAACATTCCAGGTGACGAATGTATGGGTACAGTCGTGCAACGTTCTTTCTACTCAATAACAAGATAACGTAATATTCGTCTCACCACTGCGGACTGTGAATGCGCGAACTGTTCGTTACAACATTCCCCGAACATACTGAAAGTCCACTAGTCTCGATCTCAATTTGGCATGATGCATGCCCATGACTAAACAACGAAACTCCTTGAACGTGTCTGTCCAACGTAGCCATAGCAACACGTAGGTAACCTTGGACATAGGATATATCCCACATGATTGATGTTGCACATATCTACTCTAATTAATTTTAACTGAGGTGCAAATCAAGTCAGGCTGCTTTATTAAACAATGTGAACAAATAATCGATTCAAACATCAGCCCACAAAGAATGAGCAAGGCCAAGACTAACTTCCAAACGTCTCCAAACAGAGATACATACCTAGTGAACAGTGTGAGCTAACCTATTGCAACCAGAAGTAAAAACCCCGATATCATAGGGCGACTAATTCGAATTATATATAAATTTCTTAAAACACTAACTCGTAGGCAAACGACTTCGTCGAAAATTCATGAATGTCAAAATCACTCCTTGTTCGTCTCACACCGTTCAAGATTCGTTGATTTCTATTTGATGACAGGTCGTTTTTTAGATTAGGGCTAAGAAATAGGTTTCAACTAAAATATAGCACGCGCACCTGTCATCCATGGTTTGGTCGATAATGTTTTGGGCGTTCTGTTGTTCACTCACTAGACTTGGGTTCGATTTGATGCGCGTGTTGTGCCGTGAGACCTGACTAAGTCAGAATAAGTGCTTATGATTTCGTTCGTAGTCATTACGGCCAACTGTGAGACAACTGTGTCCAGATCTTATAGCCCACACTTCAAGGTCGTTACTAGGACGTGTGACAGTCGGGATTTGCTCCTACATTCATCGCAGCAGATGGTGTGACCTGACCTTTATTGTACATATAACAAATCCGCGAGAATATACCCATGATTTAATTATTTCCGGTTGAACTGCGATACAAGTGTTCAAGAAAGCCTTAATAGGGAATGAAGTTTGAATTTTGTCACCCCCCACCTTCTATTTTATATCACGAACTGCTAACTGTAAATGGAATGAAGCACACTGTTCTCGACAGATCACGCTAGCATAACGCTGCACAACTCACGTACTAATCAGTTAACATTGACTGGACTACAACACAGTCTGCCTCTAATTCTGTCAAGCGAATAAAGTCTATGACTTTTCGAGAATGAATGCCTGAATCATTAGTCACTCGCACATCCAAAATGTCGGCTGTTAAAAGAAAACCATGACTCTCTAATCGCTACGCAATGCAGAATATGAATTTCTATAACTTCGACCCAGTCATACGACAGTGGGATCGAACCCCAGCAACTTTGAATGTTGCCGTCGAGTCCAAACCGAGCTAATACCTTGCACTGGCACAAATATTCAGCGACGTAAAATTCGAAAAGCTGACAACTTTGTTACATTTGTGATGGTAAAATGCGTTCCCATAGCCATTGGCTTTTCTATTCTGAACAAAGGACATAACATGAACGCACGTTTACATACCTCAGGCGTGTACGCTGGTACAGAAGCAACAGTCGAGTCTGCTTGAAATCCGAGTCAGTTTGTGACGACCGCGCTTGCTTGAGGCAAGCAAATGCATAATCACGTTGTCATGACTTCGTTTTTGAAAACGTAGGCGACTATCGAAACACAGTGTGATAGTGGGTAAAATCGGAACAATGTATCAGCGAAAACGCTGAGTGACTGAACCGTGAGTCCGAGCACGATAACGGCGAACAAATTACTGATTTTCATCGAACTGATAGTAACATGCTACCAAATTTAAAACACTTCAGGAACACACACTCGAAAACCCACTTGACGGAAAATAATAAAAATGAATTTGTTGAACGTGGGCACTCATTTAATGACAGATAATTTAATTCTACAGCGTTGCCAATAATTCCATACATTTTATCTCAGATACTCACTGTTTCCTTTGGAAAATATTTTTTAACATCGGATTGACAGTGTACCACAGCCTGAGAGATCAGCATGTAAGATCTTGAATTTTAAGCAAATTTGTTCAAATGTACGCACACAACGAATCCATACAGGCTGAATGCGAATTTTCGCAATCAAAATTCCAGTCCGTTTCTTTCCCCGAGCACTATCCTAGTATATTTAGTTTATCTTACCCTCACTGAACAAAGAATGACCATCCGACTTTTTTTGGATTAATTAAGTTCAGAATAAAACGTAATGATGATTAACTTTTCGCTGTAAAAAAAACACATTGGCAATGCCGAGTGAAATGCATTTCATCGATCATCGTTTTTCTCCTATCACCTGTCCTCTCAATCCCACGTAGCTCGCTGGATTCTGTCAAACCGATTGATTGGCAAATAGAAAAGACTCACCGGGCTGAGCAGCCCGGCCAAACTAACATTTAGTTTCTTTTTTTCCTTTAGTCCACCTATGTTGTGAGGCGCGTCGAAAGGAAGAACAGAGCAATTCAGATGGGACGGAAAATCGATAAATAAGCGATGTTTGAGGTTACTCTTCATCAGGTTTTTAGTCGACAATCAGTATGTCCGTCGGGTCATGTGAACGACTGATTGATTAGACGCTCACTACTACCAGTGATAAATTTAGTTCGGTAAGCTCAATACTTTTTAGTGGAGTCAGTGTTCAACGGTTAACTTAATGCACCAAAACGTCAACAGGTAAACCATCACGATGAATAACTTTCTGGAGCTTGCTCAATCCGAGTGATTCAACGGCAGAGTGTAAGCAAATAACAGATTGTTTTTCTCACCAAGCCAAATTTGAAGCAGGTTTTCACTTGAGACCCTACCAGCACTAACATTTTCGAGCAGGCTGGACGGGAAACTTGTAACCAAGGTACACCAACACACATATAACACGAGAGACTATAGGTAGCATCTCTTCCATAGGCGAACCCACAAAACAGTGAACCAGTACAACGAGAGTAGCTGTTCGTAACCGATTTATCAAACATGAAAAATCATATTGTGAACAAAGTCTGAACGAATATACATTAACCATATCACAGATAAACTCACGAAACACACTGTCTGTTACGTCTAGAGAACAAACGACATCCAAAATTTTAAAAAGGATGAACATGTCATTGTCTCTGTATAACATTCAGTCGACGATGAAGAGAAACAGAATGAATCTGATAGTGTTGGTGAGACCATACGTTCATCCTCATCTTCGAATATTTTGACAAGACGTGATTGTATGCTAATGGTCTAAATTAATCATGGGGAGACCACAAAACATTGTAACCAAGAGACAGCTCGCTCGTAACTTCTTCAAACAAGATCATTCGTTCAGCATGGTCCACAATAACATTTGAAGGCCCGACAAAGCGAGTATACATCACGATTCCTACTTGGATTATGCGGACACAAATTTGACAGAGGTACACACGAACAATTCAAAATGACCCCGAATAGTTAAAACCAAACATGAATCAACTAGACCGCAGTTTGTGATCGAGAACTTAAAAAAGCTATCGTCATGTTAACGGCTTCGCCTGGGTACGTCAAAAAAACAATGACACAGCGAAGTCAGCACCACCAACAACGACACGCCGATGATTTTAAGAACGATACCTGTGAAATAAAACTAGGAAAACTATCCGCCAACTTCAAACAGGGATGGATGACTTTGTAGATCGGCTGTTAGAAAGGCTGTCGCGTTTGGACATGCTGTTTCTATCACTGATTTGAGTCCATCTGAGGCCAAGACGTTTCACAATTGGGTCTCCTCTAAATCACAAAACATTCGCGCCATTAAAAAATGAACCGGGTGCGCACACCCTACGGCTAAACAACCGGATGCAAATCAGAACAGGGAACCTGCAAGACAGTCTCAGCTGCCCCATCTCATTAACGACTCTTACTTCAGGTAAACTGGTCAAACGACGGCAACATCTGAGTCACTAAACTCAACTCTCAAAACACAAATTGTGTACGTCGCCGAACCTTCAGTACTGGAAGCGGACGCGAATTACAATAGAAATCTATTGGAAACTGCCACCATCTCTACTAACCACGTTATTATTTGTTCACCTGGTATCTTACGCCGTTTGTCTACGGCGTCGGCAGGCAATAGTCTGCATGAAAGACGATTGATTGGTAGTTTCGGCAAATGACTTGACCATCTAAGTCTGTGTATCCCTAAAGACTTAGCATTACAACTCACCTGACCCTCGGTACTCACAACTATCTCTTAACCCTTATTGTGTACTCCCTAAGATTATCTAAATTGACGCTGGTGAACGCGATCGTCCCAACTCAGGAGATCTGGACCATACATGTAACAGCAGCTGTCAACCACTACCCTTGTCAGTAGGAAACAGGAATTAAACAGGGCAGTATTTTAATAAGGCAAGGTTTGATTAACACATTATATAGATCAAATTATCGTCTACTGACAAGTAACATTTAAGTTTCGTAAGTTTGCAAGCACTCAGCAAGCCATGAAAATGCAGTCACAAGAAGATCAAAAAATGCAATTGTTAGTTTGAGCTCATGCTAGGGACTGTGTTGATCTCAACATTGATAACAATCAGCATTTGTCTCGAACGGGTCAATCATAACCCAATTTACCGAAGTGTCGAAAGTACAAAGATATCATTTGCACAAAACGGCAGCCAGTTTTCATCAACTCTCTAGTGAAAAAAAAGGTGATCAAACTGCCCTGTCTTCGCATCTTGATTGCAGCCACGTGTTGATGAGACCGACCCGGAAGTTCATTCGAACGATGTCAGAGGGTGCGTCATTATAAAAGGTTTGTTTGAACAAGCTTGTTCTTGAAAGTGTTGCACCAGCTTACCTACAGGGGTCAAAAGTGAAGCTAATTGATCGACCTAGTGGATTTTCAGTGAAAAGTGCAGTGATGGTGGTGACCTTAACCGGGTAAACCAGATGGAGTGGCAGAAAATGAGCACGAAGTAAATGAAAAGAACTGTCAAAGTGAAAAACAAATCATACTCCGTCAAGCTGCGAATAACCGGCTGCGCTGATGGTGCCTATCAAAAACTACGTGTTGGCAACTGTATAAAAAAAATAACGTGTCACTTCGCTGGATTGGCAAGAGAAGCAGGTTGTGATCAACATGCTTGTAGGTTAGTACATGTTCAGAAAATAGAGAACTGTAAGTATAAAGAGGATATTCAAAAGAACCATTCCAGATAAACGGCCGCTGAAAGCAAAAAAGCAGTTAGTTGAAATAATCTATCTTCATAGGCACATCGTCTCAACTTGAACAAAACACAATTTTGAGAGACTGAAAATAACTTGAGGGGGATCCTAGGTAGAATCAACAAGCGGTTTGCGAAATAAACTATGATGGTCTATGACCCATATCCATGCAACGACAAAACTTCGCATGTGAGACAGTCATCGTGGAATGGGCTACTCACAACATCGGTGAGCAGCATGTTGTCTGAATGCGCAGACTGATGATTACTTCCCACACCCATACACCACTAGCTCACAATAGCCATGAGCCTAGCACCGCCGCTTAGCGCAAATGACGTGGAATAACCATGGAAAACTGCTAAAATCGATAAAACAAGACAAAGCGGAAGAACAGTGAGTGGTCAAGCGGGTGCAGCATCCCAGATAGTGTTTCTAGCCAGCTATTTGATTGGTCACGAAAACCTCAATCAGACAGGCAACATCTACCTGCTTTAGTCAATGGAATAGTCGGGGTCTTCGTATTTCACGGCTACTTTTTGTTGACCATCACGTAATTTCACCCAACAGTTGTTGGCCGCAGCACACAGAACTCAATGTGATAAACAATCAGCAGACATGCAGAGTACGTGACCTAACCACTGCAGATGGCGTGGCCAGATTGGCTGACAAACTGATCGCGAATCCAGAGTCCGCCGAAATATGCGGAGATGAACCCGACCTACAGTAACAAGCACCTCGATGAACAACTTAATTTTTCCAAACCAGGTCAACTGTCTCTTTCGCACCCTAGGCCAGTTAGCCGCGATTTTTGTAAAGTGCTCGCTGGGGCTGACGACTACCTAGCGTCTATGGTACATGGCCTAACCACCTAAGTTTGCACAAAATTAAAGAATGAACTGGAGAACTCGCTTGACAATCTACCAAACGCCTGATCATTGGGTTTCTCTATGCTTACCGGTTGGAGTCACCTGATGCGAACGATCGAACGTGGACATCGATGGTCAAATATCCGAAGACGGTTCACGTCTCCCACCCCAAGCAGCTAAGCCTCGGAACCATAAACTAGTACAGCCCCTTCTAAGCTTCAGATATGCCACTGCCGCCAGAGATGTAGTAGATTGGTGAACGCCGCCTTCGGTTCTCCAGAGTTGTCTTTTGAAAGTAACCATAGCCGGACCCCGACATGCGTGTTAGAAGATGACTAACAAACTTAGGCCCATCAACTCCAAACGGTACATGGTCAAGCCACGCCGATAAAGCAGCCAACTCAAAATAGAGCTAGCGCACTACAATGCTGTGACCGTTTGCATCGTTTCACCAGGAACTGCAAGCATATTGATCTACACCAGGATGGTTGAATTTACCCGTCTTGAGGAGAGACGAAATGTCTTAGTAGGAGGTAAGATCGGTGTGACCTTGCGCTCACTGCATTCACCTAGCAACCTTCCTAATTTCGTTAATTAACCCGCATTATTTGCGTATTCTCCCAGTTGTAGAGAGTCTACAGGAAACACCTCGGCATTCCTTGTCTTATTACACGGTGCTCTGCTTAACCGGTTTGATGTCAGTAGAGCAGGACAAAAGCAATGGTACGAGCGCCCTTTGGATGGCAGTGTGCGGTCGAAAGAGGACAACTGATGTAGAAACCTAACAACCACCACCATTTAGTAGAATTTAGACTCTATGAAAAGCATGATTTTCAGGTTAGTTAATGAAAACGCAAATGAATTAGACTTGCGATCCATCCTGTGTGCTCCAAAACAAATACCGACATAATCGGCGGTTCTTTATAAACAACCACGAGCCCAGCAATGCCTTAGAGAACGGGAAATGAAGAGTCGAAGTGTGGACACACGAATGACTCGCACATTAGTGGTTGGAACATGGCTTCCTAGTCAGTCGACCGCAGCACATGCAGACCACAAGGGTTGTCAAAGTCCCTTTCTCTCTAGGCAAAAAGTCATTGTTTACAAGAGCCATGCTGTCTCGTGCATTAGAGCAACCAGGAACGTAGGGTAACTTACGAGCTTGCACACCATAAAACTTTCGCGGCTGCGACCTACTATGCAGTCCGATAGCCGTCTGTATTGTAAAAGAAATCCGAGTCCGAGCACAACATGAAAGCATTCTCGCACACCCCACACATTCATCGGGAACTTGGATGCCCTCCACACACCACAGCTGACCGACCGTTCTGCGATCTGTACATTAATATAGCAAAGAACATTACAATACACCACATTCGTCACCGAGAATCTCCGGAGTACTTTCACGGGATGCAGAAAAGACCGGTGAGCATGAGGTTTTTGTTGCTAAAGTCCGGAACGACCTGCGTGCTTAACTGGTAAAGCCTCAGAGTGATTCTGAATGCGGATATGTTTTGGAGGCTTTTCTGCAAATTGCACAAACGCCCCGACCGTCTGTCACGTTGCCCACTGGGCTAATCCACTTGATATAGGCTAACTGGTGTGACAACGACGGTCAAACACAATTCCATTGACATCCTTGTCGCGAGCTGGCCAAATTACCCAACCACAGAGCAAAATAGAGCGCATCATCACCACAGACAGCAATGCATCAGTGGTTCCCACCTATGCTTAACTGCCACACAACCATAGACACAAAAAAAACCCAGTGGGGAAGGGACTTAATTACCAAAAATAGCTACGTCTATATTCAAGCATTCAACATCAAGGTCCCTACACTTTACAAACAAACAACCGAGCTGCAAGTGAAAGTAAGACGTCATCAGCAACACAACTTCCTCGTGGCTCTCACCGTCCCGCGCCAGTAATTACACCTATTTCACTGGCAATTAAGCCAAACAACGACATTCACACTACTGAGCCCGAGTAGCTATCACCTCACCTAACGTTTCTAGTCAACGACTTTGAATCGCGAGGTCCACAGCCCGGGAGACAAACTCGATCTACAACGACCAGCCCCTTGGTGAGTGACTTCATTTCTCTCAGTTCATCATCAGTCCACCCCGCACCTTAAGCCAGCCGGCCACAACGTCACCAAGAAGTGCTCGGTGTAGCAAACAACCAGCTAACATTCTAAGTGCATGACCTAACCATCTAAATCTGTGCGGATGTAGGGAGTGAACAGAAATCCTTTGACAATCAGTACCAAGCACCCGCTTCCTAACCTTTTCGTTGCCTACTTTTTGGCGCAACCCGATGCGAGAGATGGGACGGAGACAGCGGTGGTCAAATACCTGAAGATGGTTCACGTCTTCTACTTTGAGGTCGTTTCGCATCCGCAAACTAATACAGCCTTCACTATCGCCTTATATACGCGACCCCTAAGCTCCAGCTTCTCTGTCGCTAGAAATGATGTAGAGTAGCGAACACCGCTTTAACCATACAGATACGCATCTGTGTTTCATTCCCCATACCTCCGCCGATGCAGCTTCCCAAGTACACAAATCTGTCAACAAACTACGCAATCACAGCAATACTTAGCAGGATGCGAAATAACGTCTAGCACTGTTTGTGCTGCTTGGAAGTTGTCAAACAGCAACACCTTGTCGTCAGCATAATCAAGTCAGTCTTCCACTAGGCAGGAGGCCCACACCGACATCTTGTGATTGCCGCAAGCAGTCATCCATTACTTCGTCTACGATAAAATTGTACAGAAATGGTGAAAACGGAGTCTTGACGTACGCTCCTCCCAGTGCTAAAACTCAGACAGTTCACTATAAACCTTAACCTGAGCTGAAGTATAGAAATGAAGCGCCGATGGTATGCTCACATACTTGTTCGGTACACTCCCGAATTTATAGGGCTCAAAGTGCAGGTCGATCCAACGAATCAAACGCAATTTTATGGCCAAGAAATACGGCAGCTGTTGGCCGACGGTACGTATGACGCTGATCCAGAATTTGGCGAAGTTCTATCAATGCATCCCCGCTCAAGACGAAACCTAGTCTGTTCTTCCCTGTTTCCCACCCAAGCTGCAGTTCGCCGACGAAGCACAAGAGATGTCAGGACCCTAATGATGACCGGGGTAAACCTGACCACCGTAGTTTTCGTAAGAGCCCTTGGCACAATTCTTGAATATAGGAACTATTGAGTGGCCCCAACACGAAGGGATGCTCTTCGTCGTCCACACGACTTGAAACAAGTGAGCAAATGCCTCTACTAACGCCCCCCCCCCACCTTCCTTGAAGTGCCGGCATCAGGCCATTTGGACCAGCAGCCCTATTAGGTTTGAGTACTATGTGAGTGCTATATGAACTGCCGGGAGAAATGTTCCGTCTGGCATCTAACAACTCCAGGGATTTCACTGAAGTCCAATGTTTATTCAACCGACGAACCCCCGTGACGCATGCTACAGTACATCCTTCATGAACGGCCCGTGAGGTTTCGGTCCATCAGTTATTACGGCCTTCGGGGTGAAAATTGTTAAGCCTGCTTACCAAGCTGGCTTGATACTTAAGCCTTACTGATGGCATAGAGTTTCTCAAAATTTGTTGTCGATGCGATCGTTGCCCGGCGAAAGAACAAGACGGCAACGTACCGATGCATGATCTGAACCCGAGTATGTGCTTCAAAAGAAATGACAGGCCTCAATGGAGCCCAGTCAAGTATAACTAACACCAATGTGGTCTTCCTGAGACCAGGCCGGATTCAGGGAACTGGAGTGCCAAGTATAAAACAATGACGTGCACGGTGCCTAAAGCCAATGCTGGCTGAGAAATAGCTTATGCTCAGCGCACAACTGCAACACTATCCGAACGACGTGATGCCAGCCCAGACCTATAACCCAAACGACACTCCGTCTCGTCAAAGCGTGCGACCTGAACGCTCATACTTCCGGCCAGCATGACTAAATCAAAGCCATTTGTCGAACGAAAGAGAGCTGCCAAATCCGAATATCACGGCTCCTTGAGACCGACGTCACTCATCATCATCATATACAATACATCAGTGGTTCACACCGATGCTTAACTGCCACACAATCACGAAGAAGAAGCAAACTCTGTATAGGAAGAGAGGAGAGAAAAAGAAAGGGAGGGGAATAGATTTAACTACTAAAATAGCTACGTTTATATCCAAACTTACAACATCAGGGCGCCTACACCTTGCAAACGAACAACCGAGCTATAAATGAAAGGCGCCATCAGCAAGATAGCTTCCTTGCGACTCTCACTGCACTCA
The DNA here is from genome assembly GCA_014338405.1 of Paragonimus skrjabini miyazakii. Taxonomy (NCBI): domain Eukaryota; kingdom Metazoa; phylum Platyhelminthes; class Trematoda; order Plagiorchiida; family Troglotrematidae; genus Paragonimus; species Paragonimus skrjabini miyazakii. Next base: position 55,512 of record JTDE01003805.1, on the reverse strand, counting down.
ATTCACAGACAACTCGGACAAACAACGACAACACTCACGCCACTGAGCCCGAGTAGCTGTCACCCCACCTAACGTCTCAAGCCACCGACTCTGTGGGTCGCTAGAGCTCCAGCCCGGAAGACGAACCCGATCTACAGTAGCCCACCCCTTCGTGAACGATCTACACCAGGTCATCGCACCTTGCGCCAATCAACCGCAGGGTCGGCAAACAGCGCTCAGTGTGGCAAACGACTAGCTAGCATCCTTAGTACATGGCCTAAACATCTAAGTCTGTACAAATGTAGTGAATGAACAAAAGAACTCGTTTGACAATCAGTGCCAAACACCCGCTTCCTAACCTCCTCGTCGCTCACCCGTTGGTGCCACCCGATAAGAACGATTGAACGCAGACACCGGTGGTCAAACACCTGAAGACGGTTCAAGTCTTCCGACGTCACTGCAGTCGGCTGGAGTATAAATAAATATAAAGGGGTTTCTGAAGACTTGCCGTCCAGAACCAGGCCCAATAGAACCTGCCAGGTGGATGGCAGTCTACTGCTAACAGAAATCCAATCCACCAATAGGGTCGTGGAGTCACCTGAAGTGTAACTAGTGTGGAGTGGTCAACATAGGCGCTGTTAGTTCCATACTTTGACTACTGCATTGGATTCCGATCTCTGAAATGAATTAGACATCGACGACCAACGATAGTAACGTTCGTGCAAGACCGGCCTACTGATCTGTCTGGATTACAGTGCTAACGATGAAAGCACCTACATTAATTCGTGTTCTAGGTCTAAGCAAAGGACGACGAAGGCCTGAAGCTGGACGGTAAGAGATGGGACTTGAGAACACGGTGTCACTACGATTAACTATCTCTTGTGAGACTCATGATGCAATCGCTAGAGATGAGGGTCGAGAAGGGTCTGACAGCTAAATGTGATACGACAGTGGAGAGAAAGTCAGCAGTAGCATGTTTTCGCCTATCCACCCTGCTGTGTGTAACAGGAAACGACTGATATAGCATGGTATTATTGGTGTGAATATTCACAACTCTGTGGGCTGAGACAGTGCCAGAATAACGATTAGAATTCTCAGCCGAGGCCTCCGACGCAGTACGCAAGTACTACACATCCTATCCCTTCAACGACAACCGGGCACCTTTTCGACGACACACGTGATACATATTGACAGAGGTAACGTCTTGCTATTTCCGTTGACATTCCAATGATAATACTGAAAACTAATGAGGCAATGTCATCCAAGTATGTGAAACTGTCCACAGTCTCAAGCGGACTGCCTGTGATAAAGGGAGAGTGGAGATGTGCTAGTCTTGAAGGATCACTTCGCACTTTGAAGGTGCGGAGTGCACTCCATATACACCAGCCCGGTTGGTCACCTTGTTCAGCATGCCTTCGGTTTAATGCCAGGAAGAAACACCACGTTCCGTGGATTATTCCATCACAACCGCCGCAGCGCCATCCACAAGAAAATCAATCAGAAGAGGGAGGACGGGCATCCCTGGCGAACGCCACCATGAGCCAGGAACACCTGAGACAGTTGCCCATATATCCACTCTGCTTGCAGAATGAGGATATAATTATCTTAACGGACTTCTTTTAAACTCCAAAGCGGAAGAGATAATCTCAGAAACATTACAAGCAACCAGATCAGAGGTAACCTTCTGGCCTAAAAAGACCACGACCGTCGGCTACCCTTAAAAATGCTGATGTTTCAACACTTACCACATGGTAAAAACGTGGTCAACTCATCCTCGATTGGAGAGGAATCCTTCTCGTTCCCCAAGTATCCCACTCTTCATGAATTTTGGTGACGGGTCGCAAGGTAGTACCAGTGAGTAACTTGAATACAGCAGACGCTTGACTGATGCTACGTGACTGCCACATGGATTTACGGGAGTCCTTGAAATTACCGTTGACAAGCACCAAACACGAGTTTTGCCAGCTCTCACTCGTCAAGTCAGCGCGATTGAGTGGACAGGAGAACCATACCCACTAACACCGACTGGGTGGCCAATACAATCACGAAGAGTAGAATCCCATCACCCTAAATAGAAAGGCTCGCCCCATTTGTCGTAAAAGTTCGACCAAGTGATACTCAAAGGTTCTCGACAGTCGTCATTCCATTCAGAGCCAGGGGAGCTAAGCGACACTCGTTCATGAGACATGTGGCATGATAAAAACTTAATTCAGTCGCAACCGCACCTCTTCAGGGCATCCCTTTCTACCCAGCTTTTATAGTTAATACAGTCTGTCCTCAGTGTTCATCAGGTACGCTATGTGACTTGGGATGAGGAACTGGTTCGCCAGTGCCACATGCACAGTGTCTCTTAGACTCCTTCAGCACGAGTGCCAGTTAATTATTTCGTAGTTAAGTGTAAGAAAGGTGAATAAATGAGAAGATCGCCGAGGGCGTCGCAGAACGCACTCTCTGTAGCATCTGAACCAAGGTGCGTTAGAGCTTACGCTGGTAGAATGAATACACGCATCTTCGATTTGCGTTGATAGACTAACTGACGTACTGAGTCCGACCCGCACAAACGACTGTTCATTGAATCTTAGACGAGTAAGCATCCTTCTGCTTTGGAATCAAGTATGACTTCACCACAGGTTGACCATTAGATTCAGACTCGGCATCACCGGAGATCATGAAGAAGGCCCTCGGGTCAACATCAATTAAAACAAGTTCACGTGAATAACGGTGCTTGAAGTGTAGATTCGCGTCCCCCAGGCACAGCACATCACATGCCGAATCAGCTTGCTGTCTTAATCATCGAAGAATACGGACATTAAGAGCGCCAATATTTGCCAGGTACCTACAACAATCTTCTGGAATGTCCCAGTGGACTTTCAGTCCACAAGGCGGACGACCTTCGCGAATCGAAATTTTCAATATTGGTTTGGCTCAAGAGTTGGGAAACGGACCCCAAACCTGCGTTTTTGCAGCGAAACTACCATCAGTAGGACAGCCGCTGCACAAACCGCCTTGTCTTTTTATTCATCAGATACCCATCACGTTTTGTCTCCGGACAGAAATCGTTAAGAGAAACGGCATTTAATGAGGTAACTTTAGATTGCACAATTGTAGTTGTCTTCGACATTACTTCGACCTCGACGGCAACACATACCCCACCCAGACTGACGTCATGCCGAAGAGCAATAGAACGAAGGAATATGCTGAATGATGCAGTGAATGACATTCGCCGGAATGAACAACACGATCAAACGGACAGTGACAAAAAACTAACCAGCTAAAGACCATCAAGTCAGTGGAACATCACCACCGACACGCATGCACATTTCGGTACCGGATCGTACCCACAAGTACTACGGCTTGGACTGCAGTAAAACCTGACAGCAGCAAAGTTACAGAAAGCATGAAAACGCTGTAAGAAATAAATAATAAGCTTACGATTACAGGCGCGTTACTTACTGAAACACACTCCATACTCGGACGCTCGACAATCCGCGCGCACCGAGTGGCAGGTAGTAATGAAGTCACAGTGGACTCAGCACTGGGCTATTCATTTCACCGGTCTCCAATGGGGGAGTTCACTAGGGACGCCAACCACTAAGCCATCAGTTTTTGCCACTATCACCACCGACCGGCGAGTCAGTGTATGCAAGATTCATCTGACTGGAGTCTTGAACTCAGAGCCGGTGGTTACAGACACTGGTACATGTGGCAGTTAATCGAGTTGCGGTACACGGTTGTCACTGTTTAAGGGAGAATTAACGGAGCGAAGCAACGAGCCACAGAAGCCACCCCGTCTGGTTGTTTACAACATGTGGGCACCTTGGTACCGAATAGCTGACACTAAACACAAGTTTCGTGAATTGATGCCCGCTTCATCCCTATATCTAACGCGTAAAAAGGGGCTAAGCAGTGTGGAAACTAAGCAGTAACGTCAACCAGAACTGTTGCCGCTAGTGTTTCCAAATAACGGTGTGGGCGATGGTACGAAGCCTTGACTTTGTTCAGCAGAACAAGTTAGACCATGATAACCAACCAAATAAGTCATCACTCGAATTCTCTCAACAAACGACGGTGCGAGCCACAATACCGTCTGAACAGACGTGACAGTTAATACAACTAAAGTCCACGCAAAACAAAATGCGAGATAGCAGACACAGGCAACATACAGAGTAAGCTGCTCACTCAACGCAGAATTCGGCCTAGGTACTTAAGTCGTTAGCCAATAAACTGAGTAGCCGGGTATATGCTGATTGGTGAACATATGACATCCTCGACTTATGCAACAAAGTATATCGCAAATTCCAAAGTCTGCGCGTTTACACAACGCTACAGATGTGCAAATGTATCACGTTTCCGCTATCCTCAAATACCTCGACAAGCTGCTGCGACAATGTCATGCAAGCGATAGAAGGATCGGCAACCTATGCTTGCAACTAAACTGGATATGTTCGTGGCTCGAGTCCACACATATACCAAGCAATTGGTATTGGCGGCGCTAGGACCCCCTATAGAAGTGACTAACTGATCGCAAAGTATGGTACGCAACAGCACTAACAGGGCAGACGGCTATAAGTGGAACAACGAAAATTAAGATTGGATAGTGTACAAAACAATGCACTATGGAGGACACACGAAACCCAATAACTCGTCTAGAAAACAAAAATCTCAGTCTAGTTCAAGGAGGATATTTCGCGCGACGATTAACCGCAACAAGCAGCATCCAAGTTGAGTACTTTATGGATCATACGTACATCCTGATATAGACATTATAGTACAGCTTCTTTCAACGTGACCCGACCAGTGATATACCATGTAGAACAATGTCGACTAATAACTCCAAGCCCGGATAGTTGTTACCTCGTGAAGTGCATAGGGTCCACATGAATGTCATCTGTCGAAGCGCCTCGAAACAACCATTCACGACCAAAATTGTTACACACGGAAAAAACGTACCGACAATAAGTGTTTTTCCAAACAAAAGGAAACGGAATCATGGAGTAAAATAGGTCGCCGACAGTATTCAGTTTACACACAAGGGAACCGGTCAGTTTATAAACCAACAGGAAGCGTGGCATCATTGATTTCCGAAGCAACAAAATGAGGAAAAGAAAAACGCGACACTGCGTTTCTAGATGATAGTCACAATAACAACGAAAGGAAAAGCAGTACAATTGCAAGCCAGCGATAACCGTCTTTACCTCCTTAAGAAACAGTCGGACTGTGAGCAAATAATCACCAACCGGAATAGGATAAGAACATAGTGCCGTGCGACGGGTGATAAATACCACCAGCAACGAGTTAAACAAAAACCACGAGTCCAGAGTCGTCATCAATTCAGTCTTCATTCAACGAAGCCGATGTGACTAATCACAGAGAAGAATGTCAAGAGGAAAGATTGCGCGCACGTACACATCCGGATAACGGCGGCGAGTGAGCGTAGTAAAGTTCAGTACGAGGAAAATCCGAGAAAACGTGAAAGTGGCACATAAAAATACACTAACCCATGGAAAATGACAAGATGACATATGTATGTATATGTGTGAACAAACCAAAGGCGAAGACAGTATCTCTCCTACAAACCAGTGTGCAAACGGGGACAGGGATCCATTAAAAAACAGGTGCGTGATGAGTTCCCAGTGGCACTAATGTGCACGGGTGCTTGCATGTTTTTATCAAAACGATCGATGAGGGGACTGGAGATAATCTTACTTGGTTGTCATCATTGTGACGAACTCTGTAAACGAGAACAGTCATGAATGATCATGTAGTAGCAGCGAACCGAACCGTTTCGAAGATAAGCACGGGATGCACATGCATGCACAGGAATGGACGAATAAACACAAACTTAAGGTCACATATATTCACGGGCACGTGACAGCAAACAGTTTCCATCGAATGCGGACAAACAGATTCATCAAGGACTTGGCGGTGCAATACAAAAACATATACTAGCCTAAGCGTAGGTGTACCAGCCAACGTGTCATTCCACAAGGTGGATAGATAGCATTCGCATGAAATGGATCAGGTAATCCAACAAGCGCTCAAACATGTTGCAGTAAATCGTAAGTCGGATCCCAACTAACGGTAAGAACTAATAGCATCAATCCCCAAACAAATTGGCCTCACAGTAGGTGTCCAGTAACCCCTACAGCACGTTACAAGTGTTTCTACTGGGACGCAGTAAGTTAGCATTGACGGTGAGATTAGTCGAACCAGAGCTCCTTTTCAAGTTAAAAAAACATGCATCGAATATCAAACCAACAGCATAACTCTTCTTGTTATTGGCATAGTATAACACAAAGCCTAACATCACACTTGCTGGAATAAAGAACGAGTTGCAGATGAGGTGGTTCTCAAGTGTTGTTGAAGGTTATCACACTCGTCATCAGATCAGTAATAACAGGAAACAGCTACAACGTTCCGAGAGGAAAATAAAAAAAACTTCCGGTAGCGTGTAGGAAAATGGTCAAGACGAATGACGTTTTCATTCTCAAATGAGTGGCAGAACCATAAGCCACATACTATCAAACATCTCAAAAAGAGCAAACGAAATCTAGCGGTTAATCGCAGTTGTCAAACCGTGAAAAGACAAATGGGACAACGTAACGGAAACATGCGGCGGAAGTGTCGGAAGAATGATAGTACATGAGTGAAAAAGGACGATTATGGAGATGTACATATACATCACACACGATCACACGCGCACACTGAGGCCAGTTACGTCGAATTCAAAACCGCACGCGCTAGGCCTGAGCCCCAGTTAAAGCCAACAATAAACGTCCAATCACTTTGCAGTCATCATCCTGACGAACTCTGTATCCGATAGCGGCGTGGATACCACAGGTTCGACGATATGGAGGTCGATCATCACATGCGGAGGATAATGCAATCGAGGCGAAGACAACATGAAATATAGGGACGTTGGTATTTTCCGGAAGGGGAGGACAGAGCGGAAAAACAGACAACAGCAATGCATAAAACGAGTAAAACAACAATGAAGTGGACAAATCAAACTAAGCATACCAGAAAACTACGTCCATGGATCAAGTGCACTACACAGAAACAAGTGACAATCTCCACAACAAGTAATTACGTGTAACAGATTACATAACGACTTACCTTCATAATTTACTTGCCCATCACCATCAATATCTGCCTCTCGTATCATTTCATCCACCTCTTCGTCAGTCAATTTTTCACCAAGGTTGGTCATAACATGCCTTAAGAATCAAAATAACAAATGCACATAAAAATAGGTTTACGACATAATGGTTAATATGGCTATTTACTGAATCGCTGCACATTTGCAACGAGCCTGCGGTCCCGATGCGAACAAAATTAAAAGCTATGAATTCAATCAATAGAGAAATATGGAGATTTTCGACATCAAACTTCAGTTTTCATAAAATAACAATAACGTTACAACACTAACGAGGCAGTTATTTAAGCAATTGACTGACAAACCAGTCTAATCAGTTTTAAAATGTCGTATTGATGAGTATAAAAGAGTTGGCCGCGATACCCGAAGAGCACAGCATAGCAAAATCAAGTGGACAGATGATCTAATCTCGAATTTAATCAATATATGCACATTCTTCAAGTCAGGGATGGTCCAGCCCTGGGAATCCAGTTACAGCAGAACCTGATTATACTTTGCAACGGTTTAGGAAGGCTTTGGAAAGTGGGGCGGGAGTTTAGCCTGCTTCCAGAATGCCAGCTTATCGGTTACATTACCAAAGTAACCTAGTAAGAAATCACTTGCTGACACGAACTGTGGGGTATGTAAGCTTGAACCGCGACTTCTAACTAATGGAAATATTCGGAGTCCACAATGTGGATGTTACTGGGTTGTCTTCCGGGCTAGCTTTTAAGCCTGAATACGTTCCGCCATTATGCTGTCACACCGGTGATGAAACAAACGTTGTTGCCATGAGAACACCACAAACGTGTGAAGAGCATCACCGAAAAAGCAGAACACCAAGAAGAAACATTTACTATGAGAACTAATGGCAAGACTATGCCATTTTGTGACGAGCAGCCCTACATGAAAAATGTACTCATATGTGAACTATAAGCCTGATACTATAAACTCACCCACAACGTGAACGAATAGTCCAAGAGCAAGGTTCCTAAAATTTCCTCGGATGATTTGGGTGTTCGGTTAGGTGGTAATTTAGGTATCAATCAAGCGAAACATTCCTCTTACTTGTAATTATGGTGACGCCGAGTTCCACGTTACGGTTACACTGCAAATGAATATTAATATCCCCTGAACGGCCGGTTCACAAATGACACTAGCCTCATGGTGATATGGTAAATCCTCATTGACGGATGCAGGTTCTGGTGCCACGAAATTGTTCGATGAGGTACAGACATCTAGGTGGGTCAGCCACTGTCATAGTCACAACACCTTTACCAACGACTTCAGCTCAAACGGAGAATTCACCTCGAGTGGAGCAACGTTTAACTGTAGAAAGTTTGACTACCTCTACGGCATTTTTGCTCTGATGAAACGCCTTTGTTAACGAATTTGGCAAATGGTCTTGCCAACCGTCAAAAGTATATCTGCCCACGGTGTCATTCCGTTCGAGCGACACGGTTCACCTGCATAAACAAATAACGCAAGTTCGGTTCAGTCAGTGGGTCGCCTTAGCATTGGTGCGCAGACAAACAAGTGGTTATCTAGTCGGCCTACTCGCGTTGTCAGTAGAAACATAGTTTTGTTGGGAGACTCGTTTTTGCACGGTCGTCTGGCACAATACATTCTCGTCGAATGCGTTCGTTTTTTAAGAGAAGTTTGCTTAATGAGACGAATACAGAAGTCAGTTTGCTCGTTTCGCTAATTTGTATGCCCTCACGGTGATCTTTTTAATGAGAATGGGCTACCATAAAAGCCTATTTCTCAACAGGTCGTACACCAGGTGGACAAACAACAGCGTTACTGAGGAGGTTTGACTGCAATGTGCGTGTACAATAATACTCCTAAGGAAGTACATTTATTAAAGAAACTTGCTTTTACACTAAGTACTTCCGGAAAAACAAACCTACTGGAATCACACACGGATACCAGCAGGGACTATAGGGAATACACAGTACGGTTTATTTACTTCCACAGGCTGCAGTGGAGCACTGGAGTACACAAAAACGGTTCACAGACAATCGTCACTGATTGCACCTGTACGCTAAAGCATTACACATGCCCACAACACCATCATCATCGACAGCAATACATACAGCAATACCCAGAACAAGAACCTGGTGATATATTGTGCAACCGATCTAAATGAGTGCGATTAGAAGAGTAATTCCCAAAATCGAGCGGAATGCGTCCCAGTCCTAGCGTGCGTTTGTACGAAGGCGTTTTTTCACAGGCCACAGCTGGCGTAAGCTACGCTAAAACCAACGTCCGTCAAATGACCGCCGGGATATAAGAGAAACTTTGTGATAACTGACTCAAGTGGAGTACTTGAAACGAGATAAAAGCTATTCAACCGGATAACACCTTATCAACAGGGGATGAAATGAACAACCTGGCCCGTTTTCATTCATTTCTTTTCGATATTCACTCCCAGGATATTGCACGTCACGGATGTGGTGGGTGCCGGTTCAAACTGTAGTACCTTCTGATCAGGCTCATGGCTGTTAAGACTATGTCTGGCAAACCGGACAATGTCCCAGTAAGCACAACCATGCCGCCGCACAGTAGCTAACACTGTGCGGTGTAACGTCAACCAACTATAATAGGAACAGTCTTGATGAGGTCCCAATAGTAATTACGGGCGTTCGTCCGTTTTGTCGTTTGTTACAAAGTAAAACCGTCTTACTGCGACACCTACGTCGATCGTGGGCTTAATCTGTATCCATGAGGAAAGGCCTCCACTGAAGAGGTCCACCAACGCTATATATGCACACAAAGCCTAATACGGTGAGCACGGCGCCACACGTGAAGCGAACTGGGAGGCAAAACGAGTTAGTATTGCTATATAAGAAGTTTTCCGCACTAGCGATAGTGATTATGACTCGGCGTCTCTAATGACAGACACAGGGGAGTTGGGTCCCAGCCGGGAAGGTGGAGTGAACAGACGTAGGCAAGCATCCACATCCGTCGCTTTATAAGGAAGTGCTAGTGTCTCATCACTAGGCTGCCTTTGACAACCGGCATCGGGATCCGCGAACAAGTAGCACACGAAGCCCGTGGCTAGCCTAAAGAAACTGGAGACCAGAGAAAGCACTACGTAGGGACATTTTAGGATTGATATTTCGAGTGTTCGGCGTTTGACGGATGATGTGCTCGCAAGTGGTTCCGCGTGCAGACTGTGTCTATCAAAAACGTACGATCGGCTAACAAACACCGCTTCAGCAAGCGAGATCTCGTAGCAACAAAAGATGGCAGTCTTATGTCTAATTCACCTCTAATGGCTAAGGCACCCTCAGCCAACTTGATCTGCAGCTGGAGGCATTCGGGGAGATGGTGGTTATTAGGGCTTAGTGGCGTAAATACCGTTTGGCTGTTTTATATGAAGTGCTGTCATCGATGCAAGAAAAATGTCAACCCGACGACGCCTTCCCATTAATCACAGCCCGGCTGCTTGTTTGCAAGGTGCAGAAAGTTCGATGAATGTCCGAACTGTTCTTCTTTTTCTTTGTTGGGGCCTATTCTTCCAGCTACAGGTGTATGGTAGTTAAGCACCGGTGCGAAAAACTGCTGCCTATAGCGATTACCAGGACGGAAAGAACAGATGAGACAGGCTCGTTTTTCCATTGGTATGTGCGAGGCGGACTCAAAAATTAATCCTATCCTTGAAACACAGCAACCAATCGCTTTATTCACATTAACCCTTCGGCAACTACCCATGAAGACACAGTATTCACTAGCTCTGCCGTCACGCCAACACGGGCATCTGCCAGTCCCGGACTAACAGCCTATGTTGCTGGTGAGTAAGGCATGTTCCATAAGGGCAAGACGACATCACCAATCTGTTTACAACATTCCGTACTGGTTAAAGTATTGATGCGTTTACGATGCACCGAAATGAATAACCGACCTGCCTATGCCTAAGCGAAAGTTGATAGAGGGGAACAAAGGCGATATATGATTTAAACCTAGTAAGTCGCGATGCATGATAGGGCCAATAAGACAATGCCCTCCACCCGATACATACAGTAGTTACGGGAGGGCGCACAACATACCAGCCCACAGAAAAATCAAAGACAAAATAAAAGTAACCGACGAACGTCAGTAAACCCAACGTCACAGCTCGTGAAGTCTCAGTCAGCCTTCAGTTAGCAGACGAGCATGGAACCACAGATGGCTGTCTCCATTGCATAACTATGACAAACGTAACTCCGCCAGGTCGCAGATGAACCAAAACGAGAAATTTCTCGAAAGGCACAAGGCGCCCACTGATTACTTGCATCTAATTCTTTAATGACCAGAGAACACCAAAAACTCCGAACGTACGAGTACGAGACGATGAATGAGATGGCAAATCCAGTATAGAGAAAAGATAGACGTTCCAAGTAGATGACCAAGCATACAAGACGTGACTGTCGCTGAGTAAGTAACGTACCGTAGTTCTGCGGCGGAAATGAAGCCATTTCCATCTTTATCGAACACCCGGAATGCTTCTCTGATTTCTTCCTCGCTGTCGGTGTCCTTCATTTTTCTAGCCATCATTGTCAGAAATTCAGGAAAATCAATGGTTCCGTTCCCTATAAACATTATATTTTCCCATCAGTGTATACTTACCATCTGCATCCACTTCATTTATCATGTCCTGCAGCTCCGCTTCTGTTGGATTCTGTCCCAACGAACGCATAACGGTCCCCAGCTCCTTCGTAGTAATTGTTCCATCACCATCTTTGTCGAATAAAGAGAAGGCTTCCTTGAATTCAGCTATTTGCTCTTCTGTCAATTGATCGGCCTAAAACAAGTAAGAAGACTAAACGTCAACTCAACGCACCATCGCAACGCCAGGGACTCGCGAAAACCAACGCACGATAACGCCTAACGAGTCGTGCCAAATGAGAAGGTGCGTTAAAACAAAACGCGGTTGATTCCCGTAAAAAATTATCGCACTTGAACTACAACTTCGAAAAATTTCTTCTAAAGTTCCCATTTTCGTTTTCTAGTGTCCCGTAATGAGGTTTCGCAACGTTTACTTCGGCTACTTTAGTCATCCTTAAACCAGTAGTGTAGTGTCAACAATTAACAGATATTTCATAATCCATTTTTGTACATTTGTATATATCGTTTTGTTACTTTTATCCATAGACTTGTTTGGAACCATCATCATCACTTTTTGAATTGACTCATCAACACGAATAAACGGGAGTTACTGCGCATCATCTCTGTCTGCTTCATTCGTGCGGATTTTTACGCTGGTAAAGTGATTGGACGGTAAAATATTTCAGCTCTGCGTATTAGCTGGTTTATCGACGCTCAACGTTCATCATTTCGCGTCGCTTGTGGAATTATCTATCGGTCATCTAACGAATCTGCTCTCTGGCGTTGTCTTTCTTCCTTGTGGAGGTCTGTTCAATCTAACGGACTTTGACATATCAGTGAGTCATTCCGATTTTACCGATACATCATCCATTTAATTTCTACGTTTACTTATTATTATTATTATTACGGCATCCATCCGTTCAACGGGATTCGCCTTCAATGTCGTAAAGAAGGCAAAATTGTAAAGTGAAACCGAAAGTGAAAAAGCGCGCGTCGTATGCTTTTGAACCGCGGCTAATCCTTTTCTTACTTTTGTAGTAGTGTTACGTGTTCATGATAAACGATTTCTGGCGAATCCTCGTTCTCCCTCTTATCGGGTATACTACATTTTGGCGACCCTGCCACGATTTGAAGAAGGAAAAGAAAAAGAAAAGGAAAGGACTGATGCCGATAAAATGGACGAAAGCTGATCAAAACCCGAGCGAAGAATGTTCGACTGACGCAATGACAGAAGCAGTGAACACTTTGACAAAGGCGGTGGAGCAGATCTCTTTTTCTCAGCCAGCAGCTGCAGTGCCCCCTCTGCCGGTGCCAGAGAAGTCTGTTCTTGGGATGCCGTATCGACGGTGGGAAAGCATGGCGAAGCTGTACGTCGATCAATTTCCCGTTGCCCGACGAAAAATGACCCTCCTCTGTCTCCTGTCGGGCGAGGCGCTGGACATTGTGTTGAACAGTCAGGTGATGGACACCGAGGTCGGTGACGCAACATTCCAAGAGCTTCACCAGTTACTTGACTCGCCTAGGTTGCCAGTACAATGGAGAGAACAATTTCAAAGGAGACGACAGCAACCAGGCGAAAGGGTGGGTGCATTCGTGAGAGATCTGAGATACCTCGCCGAGCGGGCGTATGACGGCGAGTCCACCCAAGAACGAGACAAGCGAGTGTTGGAGCAGTTAGTCATTGGGGTGTCCAGCGCAAACATCAAGCGCGAGCTTTTGCTGCACCCTCCGGCAGCGCTAAACGTTGCGCTGAAAACGGCGGAAGACCTAGAGATAATCGACGCAGCCCTGGAGACTGCGGCAGTACCGTGCTTCACGCTTCGCAACGAATGACGTCCTTTTGTCAATCATCGGGTTTGGCACCGTAGACAGACACAGAATTGCAGGGGTCCTCGTATGCCGGCCCCCTTCCAATATCGTTCGCTACCCCCATGTGGAACCTGTCACCGCGGTTGGAACAACCGGCCTTACACTCTGAATCGACCGCAACAGTACGTAACTCCAGGCGAGCGAATTTGCAACGTAGTATATACTCCATCCACCATTAGTTCAAGTTTAACTTCAGCTTTTGCCATGGAGTTAACGATTGGAGATGTCACGGTCGTGGGGATGTTAGATACAGGGGCATCTCGTAGTTTGATTAGATCAGATGTTATCAGGAGACTCGGCTGCTACAAATTAGAGCCCTGTATTTGGAAACTAATCACCGCCGACGGCTCGGCCGTGAATACTCAAGGATCAGTGACAATCCCGGTGAAGTTAGCCAACCAGACACTCCGACATACATTCGTAGTGGCCCCATACCTCCAAGTTAGTTGCATAGTCGGAATTGACCTCTTAAAGCGTCTTGGATGCTGTCTAGACTTAGCAAAAAGCCAGCTGCTTACACCCTCGTGCACGGTGTTCCTTAGATCATTGTACGACCATAACGGATCCCAGTTTATCCTACAGGTCACCCCGGGGATGCCGGATCACAAGTTGAAACGTTACTTGATGCCTCGGAGTGCCGTGATGATAACCCAAGCACAGCTAAGTTGAGGAAAGTAATTCTCGATCACACTTATGTGTTTGCTTGGAGTAAGAAAGACCCGGGTCGAACAAGCGTGCCGAGACACAAAATAGACACGGGAAACGCCCCTCCCATAAAGACACCACCCAGGAGAATCCCAGTGGCCTTACAGGTAGAGGTGTCCAATATGATTGATGAGATGCTGCAGAAAAACGTAATTCAGTCTTCGAACTCACCATGGGCCTCTCCTGTTGTGTTGGTGAAGAAGAAGGACGGTAGTTGGCGACTATGTGTGGACTACAGGAAGCTAAATAATGTCACTATTAAGGACGCGCTCCCACTAACTCGTATTGATGACCTGTTCGACGCTCAGGGAAGTTCTTTCTACTTCAGCACGTTGGATTTAGCTTGCGGCTATTGGCAAGTAGAAGTAGAAGAATCAGACCGGGCGAAAACAGCGTTTGTGGTGCCCACAAACAATGCCCTTCGGGTTATCAAATGCTCCCGCTACATTCCAGCGTCTAATGCAGCGGGTGTTGAATGACCTCATCCCTCATCGGTGCCTCTT
>JTDE01003805.1:5820-30234 GCA_014338405.1 Paragonimus skrjabini miyazakii | reverse complement strand
TTTTGGAACAACTGTAAGTTCTCCATCAGATTGTTCATATAAGTTATTGATGTATCTTGCTGATTAGTCGAGATATTCCACGTCTAATTTTGCTAATAACTTGTTTTTTGCAGAAAGTGAATTTTGCTCAAGTTCAATGGAATTTCCCACATCATTCCGGGTGCGTTCGTGAATGAATCTTTCATTTTCTGGAACAACTGTAAGTTCTCCATCAGATTGTTCATATAAGTTATTGATGTATCTTGCTGATTAGTCGAGATATTCCACGTCTAATTTTGCTAATAACTTGTTTTTTGCAGAAAGTGAATTTTGCTCAAGTTCAATGGAATTTCCCACATCATTCCGGATGCGTTCGTGAATGGATCTTTCATTTTCTGGAACAACTGTAAGTTCTCCATCAGATTGTCCATATAAGTTATTGATGTATCTTGCTTATTAGTCGAGATATTCCACGTCTAATTGGTGCTAATAACTTGTTTTTTTGCAGATAGTGAATTTTGCTCAAGTTTAATGGAATTTCCCACATCATTCCGGATGCGTTCGTGAATGGATCTTTCATTTTCTGGAACAACTGTAAGTTCTCCATCAGATTGTCCATATAAGTTATTGATGTATCCTGCTTATTAGTCGAGATATTCCACGTCTAATTGGTGCTAATAACTTGTTTTTTGCAGAAAGTGAATTTTGCTCAAGATCAGTGGAATTTCCCACATCATTCCGGGTGCGTTCGTGAATGGATCTTTCATTTTCTGGAACAACTGTAAGTTCTCCATCAGATTGTCCATATAAGTTATTGATGTATCTTGCTTAGTAGTCGAGATATTCCACGTCTAATTGGTGCTAATGACTTGTTGTTTTTTACATATGTCATGGCATGGAATGAACAATAACCCGTTGCAGATATGGATGAAGAACTGGATGTTCATTTTAATATATTGGACTACTTGGTAACTGCCCGCGGTCTGTTTATTTTTTCACTATAAAATGTTTTTGATCATAAATGTTTTTTCAATCATTCCAAGATATGTGATTTTCGTTGCCGGTTTGCTGAAGGCAGACGGTAGATTTTATCGTGGTTGGGTATATTAGGCACTCGAAATATAGGTGGCATTTCATTAAATCGTATTATGGGGCTGCGCGTAATTTTTCTGCCAACCGTTCCTTGAGTGTTCCCAAAGTGTCTCCTTTGAACTCTCAGGGATAACTCAGGGGACGCTCGGAGAACACTCAGGGAACGCTCAAAGATCACTCAGGGAACGGTCGTGCTACAAGGGTCGTGTCTCTGCGAACAGGCTCTGTCGAGAAACCACCGCAACAACCGTATGAAGGACATTTTCATGCCGTTAAACGGTCCGCAAAACTTATGCGATTGGCGTTTTCGGCCAACAACTCACGGTCAAGATTGACCGCCTTAAACCTGCTCTGACCGATTCATCCCCCAGTTTGACAACACAAGCATTTCCCGAGCCGTCGCCATCTATTTCAACCTCCGAATTAGCCCCACCGTTGTCTTCCGCGTCTATTCCCGACGAACTCCCTCATCAACCTAAACCTCGTTCAGGGAGTCGCGTCCAATTTCCTGCGCGCTATCTCGAGTAGTTTACTTTTTCTCCTTCGCATTTATTGTACAGCTGATAATTTATTATGTGTATTTCATGCTTTTGTCGAACAGCAACTAACCGTTTTTCGTAAGTACAACTCCCTGGCTCGTTTTACACAGAAGATACCTGCACATAACTGTACGTATCCTCAGGCGCTGCAGGACACCCATTACGGTGGGTATCTGCTTGTTTTCTCTAACGTTTAGTTGCATCTCCACTCCTTATTACTAGGCATAACGCGAGGCATAACAACAATTGCTGGACCCGATTAGAAGACCCTGAACGCTGTAGCATCCTGTGCCTGCGCAGTGAGGAAATCACAACAAAGTAACGTCCTCAGGATGCGTTTTCAGATTGGGTGGCTTGCGCGCGGCTGATCAGCAAGACGGCAGCTGTTGCTCAGGAGTAAAATTCATAGGAAGAAGGCCTCCTACATTAGTCACCCTTCTAGTGGGTTTGATGTAGTGAGATTACTTGCGACGTCCCCAAAACCCTATACTTCCTGCGACATGACAGTAGCCTTACCAGTACAACCGCGCCGGTTCACATTAATAATATAAATTTCTCAACGAATTTATGAGAAGCATGCTCGGATGTGCGCGATCATTACAGAAAATTACATGCGGTACAAAGCAACAAATGGATATATAACAAAACAAACATGAAATCTGTTGACAACAGAAGACGTATTCAGAGGGGAAATAGTCACAGTTTACAACGTTCGATTTACACATAAAGAAAGAAGAGAGTTCGTCTGTTCCACAGATTTGGTCCAAAAAATGAGATGCTACATTAATTTACCTTTTACCAGGTTCGGTAAAGACGACGTTTCAATTATTTCAAGGTCACGCGGGGAAATACGTGCAAATTAATCTTCGAAGGATTTCGCCGTTATTTGACGTAACTTCAGTCGGAAGCAGTGCTGAAATAATTCAGTTTGGGCGAGAGAGGACGGGAAGTTCCAAAATCTGGCGAGGAATTGAGCAGATTCCAGCGCGGGACCTCGATGACTGCTCGAAAACGTCAAAAAGTTGAAGTTATCGCTAATCGCTCGGCCAATATGGGGTTTTGAGCGTCCATTCATCGCGAAAATTTTCCTTGCATTATGGATGCTCGTGGGAATAAGAGAAAGAGCGCAATGTCACGTGTTTTAACTTACCGTTGATTGAAAGCCACTTTATCGTAATTGTTTCTCGAAAATCGGTATGGATGCTGCTGTTGTGATCGATGGCGTGTGGCAATGCTAACACAAGGATGCTGTGGTCATTTTCAATTCAACTGTTCGTGCTTGTCATTTATTTGTTACTTTATTTTCTTTTTTTATTTCCAGGAGATGGATTATATTGCGACTTTCAGGGTGATGATTGTGGATCGTGAATTTTGCACTTTCTCACACTTTCAGGGCTGTCTTCAGAGATACATGGACGAGGTGAGCGTTATTTACGTTCGTGGGACGAGCCGAATGTCAAAAACTGCTTTGAAGTACGATAAGGTAAGGTGACATTGTTTCCGGAAAACCGCACAGATTTATCGTTGTACGAAGTACAGAAGGCGTAGGAGTGTATGCAGGGTGTACGACGTGTCTAGTGGGTTAACTGTTGCTAGTATTAACGAATCAATTTTCGCGACAAATTTCGCAGGTCACGATTTCATGTGGTCCGACGAGATGCGTATCTGGTTGTGGGCGCTTTCGAGTTGAGGCACAACCAGTCTTCTGCTATACGAGTCCCATCCTACGAATCGTGGACTCACCGTCGGTAAATTGAACGAATGCAGGAGTCTGTTCCAGTACGATACGCCAACTGCTGATAGTAAACAGTATGTAGCGGATGTTTATGGGAAGTTTATTATAACTGCTGACGTTGGAAACATCAGCCGCAAGTTAAAGCCTGCAATATCAATTGAGTTTGTTACGTAAAATTGGTCACGGAACGTTAGAGTAACTTGATGACGTGCTGTCGGTAATTAGTGCGATCGGTGTAATGCGCACATTGAGAGAGGAAAACAACAGACATGTGAATATGTGCTTCGCCCAGCTAACGCAGATTGAACTATTCAGGCGTTACTCACATGTGGTGAATGTGGATGCCACTCACGGCACAAACAGGCACAAATTCGTCACTGTATATTTCCTCATACTTTGGAAGTTATATCAGTTCCTCGTGACAGACGGTATGGGACACGGTCGACCCATGATGTACGGGTATGTTTGTAGTGAAAAGTATGCTTCACTACGTAGACTTTTCGGAATTTTTCGGGAGATGATGGGCGATCATATAGCGGTAAAAACATTTGTTATGGATAAGATGGCTGCGCAAATGGGGGCAGCCCATGTGGTGTTCACCTGCGACATCCTATTGTTACTTTCATGTACGTGATGCCGTACGTAAGTATGTTGGTGGGCAAAATTCTTCCGTCTTGTTTGTCAAAAGACAAACTGTTTTTGCAGTCGTTTTCTCTTCCACCGAATGGCTACGACAGACAATGAGAAAGAGTAAGTTGCACTGTCACACTGTTTACCGTAGGTCCAAACTTGATTTGTATATCATCGGCCGAACAGATAGGAAGTTTCTGAGTTATTCGTTGTGTAATCGGCTGTACACAAGCCGAAGTGGGCCATCCATGCGCAAAGCGATGTTGTCCACTTTGGCATTAGAACGAATAATAGGCTGGAAAACGCAAGCGGATGGTTGAAGAAGAGGACGCATCCAAGACACTTCCTAGCCGTTGCCATTCAGAAAATATGGATTCACGGTGAGTGGCTGTTGTGAGAGTACGAAATACAAACGACTTATGGGGGAGATCGTCGTGAGGTTGTGGATGCCGACTGGTACGTGGAGGACATTATTCACAGAATGACAATGTTCGCAAGCCATCTTGTCTAAAAACATCTGAAAAGACGGACTCCATGACTCCCTTTCGGAACAATATCTGAGTTCAAGGTAGGCGCCTCTTTAGTGATCACCCTGAATATTGCAGCTTCGTGTAAAACATGATGGCGACACTTTCGTCGTGGGTAGCGTTGAGGGCACATGTGAACGTACATTTTACCATACAGTGTGGCTGCCATGCACACACATTCTGTCGGTGTTTCGGAAACAATGCTACCTCTACGGTAAGATCATTTGTAGTTTTCAATTTCCATTCACAAAGGTCACGTCCCTATTCATGAGAGGTGGCTGGCAGAGTACAACTTGTCAGTTCGACGGTTGGTAGTCCCGCAGCTTCGGCCGTTTGCTGCAGCCAGTTTCAGCCGTCACTATAAAGCTCTGCATCATGTACTTCGAAAACTGCACGACTGCAACAACCGCATGGCGTTTACTTGCTTCAACAGCATCATTGCTTTTGCCAGTAAGGTAGTGGAACGTACAAAAAGTGGCTTACCGTTATACGACTTCCGTATGGGCTCAGCTGCAAGCGATGTGCAACTGAGGTGGGTGAAAAAACCTAAATCGGGATTGCCGTGTGGACACTGATGTGACCCCGTACAGATGGACAGTTATTGGTGTGATGATGTTTTTTCACTCCAAATACATGCAAGTGGCAGAAATAGACGGATGTCCATTCTGTGACAAACAGCTTCAACCTCAGTCGCCTGGTAAATGCACACTTCGAATCCTTACATTTGCCAGTTTCCTCTACTTCAGACGTTGTTCGCACATCTCCAGTGATTATGAGAAGCAAGTCGCACACACCACCCACAACGGATGTTGAATTAGGCCGGATCGCTGACAGTGTAGCGCTCGCACACGGGCCAAAGAAAGCACATCTCAACATCATCTGGAACGACTATCCTGTTGACATAATTGAAGAAATTAAGTTCCTTCATATATGCGTACACAGATTTCTTGCAGATATCAGATGTGATGAACGACACGATGATGAAAACCTCATCTGGTACACGGTTTCAGTCATCCGAGAGGACACTCATAACACACGAAAACTAAAGGCTACATTCTGTGCTGGAAACAAAGCGGAGGTAGTATGTACATTTATCCACAATTATCAGATATATCACTCAAGATTCCATCCCCACGCTTTCGTCCCCAATGACTTCACTCGTCCACCTATGGGCTTGGTACAGCTCGAAAGGTAGGACAAATGGACGGAGCAGATTTAGGTATCTAAGCGTAAAGTAAAGTTTGGCATAGCTGGTAAGGTAGGACAAATGGACGGGGCAGTTATAAATGTCTAAACGTGGAGTGCAATTTGGCATAACTCGCAAGGTAGGACAAATGGACAGAGCAGTTACAAGTATCTAAGCATGAAGTACAGGTTGGCGTAGCTAGCTTATGTCAACCGGACGAATCAGCTACCAATCTCAGCGCATGACATATGCATCGGAATAACCAGCGCGTGCAATAATGTCGACGTATACTATATAATTGACAACATTTTTATATGAGGCAAGGTGAACAGCAGTTTGCCGGTCATGTTTCCAGGACTCCGTTCACTTAAGCTATGATCAACCATTAAGTATGTGGTATGCGTTCACACTAGTAGCTGCTCCGTACAGTTCACTCAATATATGTTCAACGCCTAATTATGCCGCATGTATTAACCTTACCAGCTGCTCCGTCCAATTCTTATAAGTTATGATCAACGAGTAAGTATGTAGTAGGTGTTTATACTATTAGTTCCTCTGTCCAGTTCACTCAATCTGTGATCAACGCTTAAGTGAGTAGTATGCGTTCACACTAGTAGCTGCTCCGTCCAGTTCAATTAAGCTATGATCAACGTTGATCAGAAGGACACGGGAGAAATCAGAATGAGCGTGCATTCAGACCGTTGGGTATAGGTTATAATGATCTCCTTCAGTTCCGGCCAAAATCGAGATAACACACTGGCAGTCGTCAGTGAGTTTTGCAGCCGGCGAAAACAGACCAAAATTCAACGGAATCATAAGCGTACATGATACGAAGATAGAAGGGTTGTAGCTGAGATGGTAGAAGTGGTATTCAATGTTTTCTTCGAATAACTCAGGAGCGTTACAGTTGGTCATTATCTCTCAGAAAATTGAGCATTGACTCACGTACACAGGGCAAGCTACATTCAAGCATAATCAGTGAACAATAAAAAACAATACGCACGTTTTTAACGATGAGTGGGAAGTTCGTTTGTCGAAATTATAATGACGCTTTCCTGCTCAATGGCGTCCAAATTTAAATTAAAGCATGTGCTTCCACGTCTACGACATCGATTTTCATTATATTTTACCTTCCATTCTCCGAAATAACGTAGAATGCGACTCTGCGTTATTTTTCCATTAATCCCTATGGCATTGAACTACTTCGGAAGATTGAAATGAAGAAATCTTGGGGAAACATAATTCTAAGATTTTGTTAACTGCAACATGTCACAAAATTTTACCAACTTCCACAGCTACAAAATATTTTTTAACTAAAAGATAACAGAGATATTTACGGTTTGCCGATTACACGCAGCCGGTACGAGTCATTGAAATAAATACGCCGAAAGTATAGCTAAAGCAAGACTGTGGCAACAACCTGCTAAAACTAAAACTCGAAAAGTAAGTGGGCCGAACAGACAATTAAGCAACGAAGAATATCGTCAACTTTATGGGAAAATTGATGTGAAGAGCACCAAAAGGGCAGTAAAATAAATTCACGACAGCGCAGCCAACCGGATCAGCTTTTGATGCACCCGATCGCAGGCATAACAGCCTTAGCTTCTTAAATTCATGTTCACGAAGTTTGGTTTGTTCCTCCTAACCGTTTTGTTTCTGGTAATCCCGATTCGATCTCCAAGGCTTTCTTGGTCATCGTTTCTTACCATAGTTCGAATATTGCGCCATTTTTCGTCATTTTATCCAATAATTGAGGTGCATGCGATAACACGCATTATTGTGTGCGGTTTTTCGAAGCTTCATCACTGGTTCACTAACTTATTGGCGGTTAACTTGGCCGGCATACAAAAACTCTCCACAGAAAACTGTGGGGAAAAAATACTCCCTCGTTTACCTTATATAAACTAATTATAACACCAATTCACATCGTGCGTTGTTTCTCCTGTCACAAGCCCTCCCCATTATTCATTGGTAACTGCTATGAAATACATATTTTACTTTAAGCATTGACTCTATAAAACAAGCTGATGTCAAAAATGCATAATAAACCCACTGGAACCTCAATTCATGTCAAGGGTTGTCCCCCCGCCTCGAAACCCTCCTCATTAACCAGTAGTAACTATTGTGGGCTATGAAATATAGATTTTAGCTTGAACATTCACCCTATGAAACAGACTGACGTCAAAACTTCGTACGGAGTTTTGATTATCATGTGATAATCATTCCAGATGTAGCTGCTGGTTACGCAACTATCGCAGAAAGCCATAACAATTACTTGCGAATAGTATACACTTCATAGGAAAAACACAAAAATATTGATATCGCGTAAAGTTTTTGCCAAATAATATAACAGTAACATTAATCTTCATATTATTGTGATTACTCCACATTTTCCCATTTCACACATGACATTGCACTCTTTCCCTTATTCCCACGAGCATCCATAATGCAAGGAAAATTTTCGCGATGAATGGACGCTCAAAACCCCATATTGGCCGAGCGATTAGCGATAACTTCAACTTTTTGACGTTTTCGAGCAGTCATCGAGGTCCCGCGCTGGAATCTGCTCAATTCCTCGCCAGATTTTGGAACTTCCCGTCCTCTCTCGCCCAAACTGAATTATTTCAGCACTGCTTCCGACTGAAGTTACGTCAAATAACGGCGAAATCCTTCGAAGATTAATTTGCACGTATTTCCCCGCGTGACCTTGAAATAATTGAAACGTCGTCTTTACCGAACCTGGTAAAAGGTAAATTAATGTAGCATCTCATTTTTTGGACCAAATCTGTGGAACAGACGAACTCTCTTCTTTCTTTATGTGTAAATCGAACGTTGTAAACTGTGACTATTTCCCCTCTGAATACGTCTTCTGTTGTCAACAGATTTCATGTTTGTTTTGTTATATATCCATTTGTTGCTTTGTACCGCATGTAATTTTCTGTAATGATCGCGCTCATCCGGGCGTGTTTCTCACAAACGCGTTGAGGGATATGTAATATTATTATTATCATTAAAACAAACAGGTATGAGTCCATGACGCAGATTTTGGCGATTTCAATTTATGCACCAGGTACCGAGCTATTGAAACGATTTTTTCCAGGAAAAATATTTTCGCGAACACGACAGCTTAAGAACTCGTGGTCTACGACTGACATTTGTGCTCGTACCGGATTCCATAGCTTTGGTATATCTCAAATCTTCCATGCACGCGGTCGTTCAGATTGCCAAGTGATTGTTTAAAATATGAGGGTCCCAGACCTGGTTTCATCGACACCACTTTTGTTGCGCTGGCCCTGAAGAGGAGCAGAATGCCATACTTATTACTTTTACTATCCTCTTTACATGAATGACTATAATCGTTTGAGGACACAGAGAACGCCTGTTCACATGACTGGCACATCACCATCTCTGAAAGCACAAACCCAAGACGGTATTGACTTCATCGTAAATACCACATAAATGCAAGTGCCGCATTACGTTCCTGTACTGGGAGGTCTTTGGAGGACATACAGCACTGTCGAATACGGGGACAGAACTGTGATCCCTGATTGCTTGTTTAATCCTCGCCAATCTTGTACTTGCTGCTTCAAAAAGTGGGGATGCTGTCAGTGATACCGACACAGCAGATCACTGCTGACCTTGACTACCAAACCGTACGGGGGAGAATGGTAGTCCCAAGTGGAAAGTTTTCAGTTAGATCCACCCAAGTGACCAGACAGGATTCTCGGTGGGTACATTCTTCTCCCCAGATCTAACCAGCACGGCTTCTGCAAACAGGCTGTGCTTCAAAGCCAGTAACATTCGTCTGGTTTGTTTGCAACGCTACCTGGCCATTCACGCACGAAGGCAGTGCTTGACAAAACTCGCGAGGTGAAGTCTGCACAAGCCAACGTGAAGGGAGTCCAGTTCAGTTTCTCACAAGGACTCCGGGAACGCCTTCAGGCGTCCAAAGCATGCGCACATATCAGGGTTGATCTTAAGCCGCAGATGAGACTAAAGCTTCTAGTTTTCTTCCTATAGAGCTCAGCCCCTACTTCTCTGATATGTTCGGCGGAGCGCACGCAACTCGGGATCTTTCCCGATTAACCACCTACTAAATCCAAGCAACCTCATTAAGGGGATACCAGTAAGAAAGCCAGTCCTCTGCTTTCTCCACGCCACCAGTTGGTACACCTCCAACAGGTCAATTACAAAATATTTCCTATCTAAAAGCTGTGATCGTAACGGCCCGCTGGGTTTCCCTCTTGCACTCCAAGGACAGCACACTTGGTCGAATTCTCCGGCATGCTGTTCTGGCGGGCTCAGGTTTTACCCGGTTAAACCTTGCCCTGGTGTAACTAGCCATGCGAATTTTCGGAGTCGGAAAGTAGCAAACCAACCATTAGTAAGTATATGGATGGACGCAGCCAAAAGGGCAACATTCGCACCAAATAAGAAGCAGGTCGTGCATCACAAGGCGACGCTCACCTACGCGGAAACCGTGGTCAGGTGCCCGTCATACCCCATGAAGCATCTTGCGACTGCAGGGTGGGAAAAAGTATAACTGCGTGTCTGCTCTCACCTCTTCCCCTTCAGTCATTGCACTCATTTCCCAAGCTCCGCTTCGTGATGTTTTGCCCCTTACCACATGGCCAACCGATGAGGCACCTTCTAGTTGCATGTACCTGGGCCGCCTGAGTTTACTTAATAAACGCCTGGAAATCAGACGGTCGGTTTACGAAGCATGTCCTGACATTTTTCTCTCATAGAGATCTGGCTTTCAGTTGACATTGGTGACAGTGAGCCGAACCACCCTGGTACTCTGTGTATTGTGCCGGCTCCCCACTTGGGAGAATGAGTCTTCTGCAGTCTTACTCAGCCTAGGTCGTCGAACACCGGCTGTCACCGAGGCACTTCAATCTTCTGAGAAATATGCAGCCTGGCTACGACTAAAAATGCGTTGCTGAGATACATTCTTGCCTTTCTTATTCAAACATCCCATCTGTCTTTGAAAGCCTAGAAAACTTCTTAGGACTAGGGCGTTTTTCTTATCTTTTTATTATGTTGGACTTCGTTGCATTCAAGGTAAACCAATGACCACCGTCCCCTTGGAACTATGAGAACGGATCTTAGGCTTCCCTGTCAAAATTGTTACGGCATGAGACGTGAGCACACCGTGTTGGCTCCCCGATGCGGTATTGTTCTGGTCAGATCTCCCCTCCGCTTGGACATGGTAGCCACCAAACCACCACTTGGACAGAGTGACCACCCATTATTGACTTACCATCCTATCTGCCACCAGCCACAACAACCAGCGTGAAAGCCCGCAATTTGAAACATCAACCAGGCTGGTTTTAACGGTCCCGAAAGCTATATCGGTTCACTCTATCCTGAATGTGATTCTGTAAACCTGAATCACCGTGCGTTCTGAACCGTATTTCTGAAGGTGGATCATTTATTCTTATCGAACTAGCCGTGTACTTCCTGTACCCAGTCATCCCTTTCGTCTCCTTGATGACCGTCCCCACTTAATGGCATAGCGTAAACCAACAGGCAATTCAGGGAATCCGAAAGCTTTTTACATTGTTCGAAATAGGTGTAACCGCGAGAAAAACTCTCACAGGAAAAGATCTTACTCGGGACTCGTGCGTATGAAAATATCTCACTTAAATATACGCCAACTCAGGAAGAGTAGGCCATCAGCTTACTCTGCTGGAAGGCTTCTATCAAACCCGAGATATCCTGGGAGCACTATTCAGCGGCATATAACGTTGGACCGATAAACCGTTACTCGAACCTGCCTCATCAGAGACTTCGGCAGCCACTTGTTACTGCCTTTTGCTCAGAATGAACGCTGAAGACCTCCTATCTATGGTTCACCCATGCAACGGATCCAGATAAAATCCGCCATAGGATCCTGAGCGAAACAGCAGGTAGCCTGGCGTAACAACTTCACGAGCTTTTGAACAGACACTCTAGATGGTACTTCGTCTAGTGCATGGAAAGAAACTACAGCCATACCAATTTTTAAGGCGGGATACCGACATTCCTCTGGTAGCCACCAACCAGTCAACCGTATTAGCATCCCATGCAGGATATTGGAGCACTTACTAAAACGCGCCACTCATATGCACTTACCAGGGAGTAATCTTCCTTTCTACACAGAATAGTTTTCTTCCTACCCGGCCATGCGTGAAAAATATGCTCATCTTCATGGACAGCTTGACGGAGGCCAAAAACAATAGTTTTACCGTAGACGCTGTTTTCTTCGATTATGCAAAAGTATTCCGTCGTGTTCCACAAGGTCCCCTCTTACATAATCGGGGTGCTTATGACATTCAAGGAGAGGTTCATTGCTGAATGACCTCTTTTCTTGATAACAGAACTTTGAGAGTGGGAACCAGGTCAGACTTTCTGTCGCCGTCCGTGATTTCTACCGGGGTACCTCAAAGGTCAGTGTTAGGTCTCTAAAGTTTTTATTCACGTTAAAAAGCTTCCAGGCCATATTTCCAACAACAGTTCTTCACACTGATGATCTAAAAATATCGAGTGCTAAGTACCCAAGTGCATTATAGAAATTCCTCATGGAAGACTAGTTTTTTAGCGGGTACCAATTTGTTTACCGAAAAATGCAAATAAAAGCGTGTTTTCTGTCTATGTTTCCAGCGTTCTGCCAGATAAACTTGAGATTCACCAGCATGCCAAAAAATCATCTAATTTCGTTTTTCATATTTGTCCGCCTACGTCTGAAGTCGTCCAAGTTTGGAAACTCGAACATAGTCCACGTAGTCCCCATGATCCCTACCCCCAGGATCATCATTCGCATTCTTTAAGGCATTTAACTACTCGCTTTGATACCGTTAGAGAGGCCGATCGAGTAGGAGCTCGCTGGAAACTGTTGGCAGTAGCAGTATTGAATATGTGACGTTTGAGAATAACACCATTATTTTCGAGTTGATCGTATTTCGGTAGATGTGGCATGAACTAAACAGGCCCGACTATAACTGACTACAGTTGTTATCAAAGAGTTGCGTTCGCAGCACCCTTCTGGAATGGGGCTCTATAGAAACGTTGAGGTATCTCCGGCCCGATTCTCGTCTGATGTGGGAAATTGTTCAAAAATTGCTGATACACATTGCACGTAACATTACAAGAGTGCTTTCCGGTAGAAGTGATCGTGTTCGCCTCTTCTCAATTGCTTCGGTAATGCATGTCTAAAGTGCTATCCACGCTTGCGGCTTTCTTGCACACTCAACCTGTGGCTGGTTGACTTCACTGGTCAGTAGATATTGCCGGTGTCGTCTGGAGTTTAATTAGGCCTTCCGCACAGTGTACGCTTGGTAAAGCGCTGGTTCGCATTTTCTTTTGGCGCATATGTACTTATGTACTTATGTACTTATACCCAGGAATTACAGGCGTGATGCAGGCAGGTACCACAGTGTTAACGTTCAAGGCGGTAGTACTTCTGTTATCGGGCATCAGTTGGTGTTGTTAATCAAGAGTCCATATTCAATTATGCCTACTGACAAGTTTACATAACCAAACTTTTGTGTTGCCGACTGCCAATGCGACACAATGCTGCATATGTTCGAAGAGCAGCCTGCACTTCAAAGAAAACAATGTTCAGACCGTTGATTTTGTTATTTGAGTGCAACTCTGGACTAGGAACATCAAAAACGTCCGATAAAAGTATCATCTAGAGGAATTCCCGACATTTGTCACCGCTGCTCTATTGATCAAAAGCGTGCTAATCATTCTGGCAACAAAACCGCTGAGACGTATGAAGCACGGAAGTATTCAGTGCATGGGACACCAAGTCATAAACCACGGACAAACACGAAACCATACTTAGTGAAAAACCTTCCGTGGGCGCATTCAGTTATTCGGCGTATGGTCTGCTCAAGCTGTCTTTCGTCACACAGTAATGGATACCAGAACGTAGGTTTTATAGGGAACTTGGAGATCGGCCGTCGGCCAGCGAGTTAACCTGAAACGTACATAGTTCCCCCGCTTCACACAGGGACGTGCCACACAAGTAATCAGATTATTTACACTGTGTAAACTTTCTTAATAGCTCTTGCACAATATGCTATTATGAGTTTTGGAATCCTTTGACACTGTGCCGCCATCTGGCTTGCAAACTCTGCAGCTCAGTACCGACGCTTGGTTCAAGACACTGATGCATCTCTTCATACTGGTGGATAATTGGCTGAAAGATTAGAAAGACGTCCATACAACCTTCTCCGATCCTCCAAGCTTCCAATAATAATAAAGAAAGTTAAAAAGTCTAGCAGCGTATTTTAAACGTTTTTCTGGCTAATCAGATACGAGTCGTTTCCAGCTTCTTTAAGTTGGCTGAGGGCCAGAACGGATATGCATACAAGGGACGTGGCAGTAACCTACTGCCGGTCCCGCAGACCAGATGAATGTGACGCAAGGACGACTGAACAAAAATGTTACAATGCTAACTCGGAAGGCGTGTCACGGGACGGGGTCTGTTGAGGAATGAAAAGTGGCGAGAGCTCCATTTAACGGAACGAGCCTCATAACGGATTACCAGATCCTGTCGCCCTAGCCCGGTCTTTCTGACATACGGTGCAGTGAAAATGATAGTACCAAATATCCCGTTTACCACCTCCAACACCCTTAAGTTGAGTGCTTCCGATTAAACAACTGTCTTCGAATCCGCCATCCTGTCCAAACACCCTGTGTCCCCCAGAGTAAGTCCGCCTTAGTGTTCTGTTTCTGATCATGTGGTAGATATGCTGATGTCTGATATTGTTGACAGGCTGACCTACATAACCCAGAAACGGTGCGGCAAACGTGAAAAGCCACACAGACTCGTGCGTATAGAATGCAGGAGAATGGGTGTATGTGTTGTGTAAATACAGGGTTGAACTCCGTTCACTGTCAACCAGTTCCAGGCACGGCAAAAACCGGAGAAGTGAAAATCCAAAAAATACGCTTACACTGTCGGATTTGTTGCAAAAGGTGCCTTGATCGCGTGCCACAGAAGTAGGAAATGGTTCCCAGATCACCACAGTGCCACATGCAAATGGAAAACAGAGGGATTGTTATTTGGTGGTGAAAACAATTAGCGGGACTCAAAGATACCAAACAGGGCGTTGAAATATGCGCTGCGAAGAGTCGGTCGCAATCGTGTTCTTAAACCCGTTACACTTGTACAAAGGCTGTCGTCATGACCTGAATGAATGCAGCGAGTCAAGCAAACGCCTAAGATTAAGTTGAGACAAGTAGACCGACAAAACCTACTCTTCGCTGTAACAAGATTAGACTGGAGGAAGGTTCTGGTTAATGAACGCTCAGTAAGTCAGAGCGTGCAGCAAAAGAAATCGGGGGCGGTTGAATTCAAACAGATCATAGGCGGAGATTAGCTACCACCTCCAACTTGTTTGCTACAAATGGTGAACGCAAGTCGTTTGTGTGCTTAAATTTGAACAACTGAACAGCTTAAATTAGGATCGTCGAACTTGTCGAATACTGCACTACCAAACTGAGAAAATTGGAAAAAATGACCCGAACGACACTAAACCGTTCAAACTTATTAGAAAACAACACATTGAGAAACAACAATTTTTCTCATTGCTATTGGGTGCAAAGCGTTTTGCGTTTTGATTGGCTGATTCGTTACCGCGCTCACATGCACTCGTTCCAAGCGATTCATTTACTTAAATCTCATACGCGTTCAAACAGGTTGTTATACCTACCACTTTCTGAAACAAATTAGATGTATTAGATAATCGCCGTTTGTGAATGGTCGATGCCGATAGACTAAAACGTGAACCGTAGCGATTATTTCATTCTGGTTTTCGACCGCTCCTGCTACTTGACAAAAAAGCCCGCTTGTTGTAAACCCTCGAAAGAATACGGTGGTTTATTCTCGATATATTGGTGCGCCTGACAAAAATCGTATTCGCCTCCTGATGATAATTACCATGGAAAACGTCAGTCCCGAAATTTCCGCGATTGTCCTCATATGTGCTCCGAAGACAAACCAGAAGACGCGTGCAAAAAACGGCATTGTTCCGCTCCAAAAACGTGTGCGACAAAGCCAAAAGTGCGAGGTGTTTTTTATGGTACTTTGTGGCCTAAAACATTCCCGAATCAGAAAATAGAAGGACAGTTACCGAAAAAGTATTTATGGTCAATAAGCCACCAATGAACATAGCGGACTAAAGGTCGGGCAGGTAAAACAGTAGCCAAGTTTAATTCTCGACCGTTCCGGACAGTACCGCTCGTTGTGGTTGAATTAATCGTTTTTTTCGAGGATGGAGGCGGTTTTAGACGAAAAAATGGACTCCCTAACATTGCTTCCTGAAGTTTGTTGGGTTCAATCATAAGACTACTTCCGAGGGTCGACTTGAATGGACTTGACCGGTTTACTGCATCTGTTTATCCGTCGTGTACATCTCAGTGGATACTCGTGCTCAATTTTTTGGAACCGAAACGTAAGTTCTGTCCAACGGTCAGTTTTCGTAGATCGTTCTTTCTTCGAGTCGAAACATCCAGCTATATATCCAGTTGGGAGGTTGGTCCTACCTGGTTGCACAGTGCATCTTCGCGATTCCAGCGAGTCTGGTTTGCGTGCCGCACACATGTGGCTTCGCATACTTTCACTTTATAGAGGAATGATCTTTTTCGTTGGAAGATTATTTCTCTCTTCCATTTCTGAGGTCCATGAAACATGCGTACAAAAACCAGCTTGCCGATCGTAAACTACCGTGCACGAGCTCCTTGTTTTCGGCCGCACTGCCTTTCCTATCATGCATTGCGTCCCTCCATCCTGCTTGAATGCGGGACCACGATATCAAAGACAGTCCTCAATTTTCTATCAACATGCACTCTACCGGTGACGCCATCCGGTACGTTCGGATTTGGGGTTGTCCGATATCTGGTCGGGAAGGTCTGCCAAATGTGACTTGGGGGACCTTCTCCTCTGGCCTTCAACGATGCTCAATTCAAGGTGTCGACAAACCTTTCGACTTCTCCATTCGACTGCGAATGGTAAACTAAAGTCGCATGGGTTGGATGCCTAGTCATCGACAGCAGTTTTTGAAGATGGAAGAGGTGAGCTTAGAACTGTTATCTGTGACTAATTTATCTGACAGTCCGAAACAACCGAAGAGTTCCAATAGCTTCTTTGCTTATAGCGCTGTCCGTACTCGGCTGTTGCACGTTTTGAGCTTCCGGCTACTTGGTGTAGGCGCCGACGATAACCAGATACACTTGTCTATCGAATACCCCGGCAAAATCCCTAAAGAGCCTTTGCTAGGGTCTTTGGGCTGCTGGTCAAGTGCGCTGTTCAGATTTCACGGGGTTTCTTGTGGCCAAACAACACGGTGTGCATTTTTAACAGTGTTTCTTGATTTATTCCTCCATCCGTGGCCAGTAGGCAAAACTACGCCCCAGTGACTTTATTCGATTGAACCCTGGGTGCCCACTGTGGAATTGCTTGAGCGCCTGTCGTTGGTGGGCTTCTGGGACTGCTGCTCTGTTGGCAAACATGAAGCGTTCGTCCACAGTCGTAGGCGCTTTTTGACGGTGGAAGTATTCTTGTACGTCGCCAATGAGGTCTGCGTGTGGCCAAGTTGTGCGGATGAATGTCATTTCTTGTATCGAAATTGGGTCCAGCTTGGTCGCCTCCTTGGTCATCTCTGCCGTCAGTGGAATTACTCGGACAGCCTTGCTGTACGTCAGGTTTAATACCAGCCACTGTGATTATTGTGTCCTCGTCATTTGGTGCCTTTGATTCGATGAATCTGGGTAAGACGTCAGCCTGGAACGTTACCAGACAAACAGTTTTGAAGAGCCGGTACTTCGCCTGTGTCTGCATACAAGGCAGGAGAACTCGTGAGATTATGCGATACAACAGTGTCTGTCTTGTTCTCTATATGCAGTTTGTGGCTGCACTCCACCGGGTTTGTAAGCGAAAGTGTTTTTGAACCAGGCGGCTCTAAACTCAATTGGACCATTGGTAAAGGGTGATTATATCCACCCGTATAACACTATTATCAGAGCTATCACGGGTAACGGGGTGTATTCTAATTTCGTCAGTACACAGAGTTAACAGGGGGATACTCTAAACGGCAGGTCACTGATTTAGTTGGGGGAAAACTATGATTCCAGGATGGAGTCCCATAGATCTCCACTACAGCTGAGTTTATTGGATGTTTGGAGGAAACTCAGC
Organism: Paragonimus skrjabini miyazakii; assembly: GCA_014338405.1. Taxonomy (NCBI): domain Eukaryota; kingdom Metazoa; phylum Platyhelminthes; class Trematoda; order Plagiorchiida; family Troglotrematidae; genus Paragonimus; species Paragonimus skrjabini miyazakii. The sequence goes on along the minus strand of JTDE01003805.1, from coordinate 12,359 downwards.
TGCGCACGACTGAAGAGACCTGTTAGATCGGATCCGAGAAAGCGAGTAAGGCTATCATCGACAATCTGGCCATGCAGCTTGCAGAGAAGAATATAGGGATTCACACGAGGATTCTTTTCGGTGCTAAGATATGCGGCCTTAACTCACTCTCCACAATTAGCAACAAATATCTACAGCTAGCAGCAGTGTGTAATGTATGAGCGGCTGTTGACAAAGCCACGTTGGTCTTCGCAGAAGAAAGTTCGTGAACACAAATGGCTGAACAGTGAGTCAAAAATAAAGCTTGGAGGATCTTCAACACCCAGAACAGGCAGACAAAGGTTAAATAGTCGGAGGAATGAATGCGCTGTGTACCTTTGCAGACAGGGTTAGCTCACTGTTTCACAGCTTCCTGGAATGGGTTGTGGAGCAATCGACTTGTGAGTCTCGGGCTTAAGAGGGGAGTCGATTGAACATTCCAAAGAACAAGCAGTGAAGATGGAAGGTAAATTTGCCATTCTGAAACTTCCTGTGCTGTCAGCCATAGAAATCCCGCTGGAAGTGTCAACAGTTTATGCGGTAGATTACCTGGAAATTTTGATATTCATACGTTTTTTCGGACTGTTTGTGAGATTGAAGTGCTTGGCTTGATTATCGCTGGAAAAAGCCCCTGGTAAAGTAACTGCCCGCGTTGAGTATTTGATGATTATTATGTTTTATAGAAAGTCGTTGACTATGCTGCAAGCCTCTAGTCATCCCCTTCCCGTTACTCCTTCTTCTCGGATTCGAAATCTTCTTGGTAGTGGGTACCAGCCTTATTTGCAAGATCTCACACGACCGTTTGTTTTACGGGAGCGACAAATCGTTCCTTCCAAGAACGTTGATCACACTGTATTACTGGAGTTCGATATCGTTACTTCTGGAGATTTGTTATCACATAGTCTGTTCACCCTTACAACCCGCTTTGCACGTTTTGTTTACGCATACTTTTGTTTCATTTGCGCTTCATCGCCTTGATATTACATGACTGTTTAATTTGGTCGTCTTCGTGTGATTCATTAGCCTCCGAACTTGTATAGTTGGTAGATACACTGTCGAGGTTTGTTGTTCTTTCCTTTTATTTAGTTTTTAATAATTTTTCGTACGTTAGCTCTCTGTTTCGTCTTAAGTAACTTATATTTCCTATCAATTCTCGAAGCATGAACAGTCAACTTGTTCCGACCCAACCAGTGACGGGGTGAAAAATTTAATTTAAATGTATACTTTTTCAATTAGTACCGTATTAACTCCAGTTCTTACAAGCAGCTTCTGAGTAACCGTTTCAGAGGTAAACCACCTTCTTCGTCGTCGGATAATGAGAAAGGCATTTATTGGGTGATCGGACCCCGCCTAACCCATTGAGGTCTTCAATCGTTAGTAAACAACTCAGTGAGACGTGCTGTTCATAAGTACAATGCTGTGAACGTCGTCTAGAACTTCAGACCAACGCTGTCTTGAGAGACTTAGCTGATGCACATAAATTGTGGCTTCAAGGCTCTCATAAATAAATTTATACAGGCCTTGAAGATCAGATTCAAATCATTGGGTCAAACGTGATTGGAACTTCAGTCGATCTTCCTATACCAGTTTCGTGGACTTATTCCGACGTTGCGCATAGGGACGGTGGTCGTTTGAAGCTCCTGGCGTTTCAAACCATGTCCACGGCAGACACTGCCTGATTCTTCCTATCTGTGCTAGGCAGGTAGAAAACAATGATTTTACTCCACTATGTCATCGTAAGCCAGCCTCTGAAGTATTCGACGTCAGCTTGGCTGTCCTGTTTAAGGAACGAAGGCAGTCAATACAACGCGACATGTTAGGTCCAAGAATTGCTAAGCTACAGGTAAATGACCAAAATGTACACTCTAAAAATGTTTTATCACGGTGTGGAAGATATTATCAAGGTGTACAGACCAACAAATAAATTTACTGATGTACCTATTATGCAGTCGACAAAGTGACACAAAGGTAGACAGATTAAAAGGAGTAACCAATTTGTAGCCGCAGAGCAGAATTAAAGGGAGTAACTTCCGATCCGCGCATCATAAACTCATGGGATGAGTTTCTTTGGGCCAATGACTCAGCAACCGTCATTGATTTAGAAAACCGTGAGCATCGTCGGGGGAGGATGTTCATCTAAGAGTATTCGGATGGCGGAAGGCGTCCTAATTGGCCCACTTATTACGTTTCCATTTTAACAGATTTGATTACATACTTTCTAGGTTATCGCTCATTCCAAGCATAATTACGACTGCTATCGTTATCGCACTTATTATGCTTCGAATAAGAATTTGTAAGGGAAAGTAACATGATAATTTTGTCACTATTCTACCGATGACAAAGAGAATTAAAAAATCCATGAGAGGTCCGTCGTAACTGCATGAAGCAGCACTGGTGAGGTGATTTACTGAAATGCACGATATCTGGCCTAAAATATGCACCTAATGGTTTGTATTTGGGAAGATTATCCTTTTTGCCGGAATGGCTTGCTTTAACATTGAAACGCCATCCGGATGAATTACACAACCACTGAATGCAATGGTTCGACCGTTGTAAGAAGATTGTTACTGAGGGTAACATCTGAGCCGTCTAGGAATTTTATGCCCCAAGAAACGAGACATTCAAGTAACGGATTTGATGTCTCATACTTACCAGGATATTGAACCCACCATAGAACACGGACTTAAACCTGGCAGATTTTGCGTTTGCTCCTACACTGTAGTTCACGATTTACAAATTTTAGTGATCACTGCATTGTAGTACAATACTACCAGTTATTTAGGCCGACGCGTATTTGAAGAAAGAGAAAGCGATGATACGGAAATAGTTGGTGATTAACTTGTGAAACAGAGAAATTTCCGAGCAGGCTGGCTTCGAAGTACAAGACACAGCATGACTAACAACACTGAAGCATCGGCAAGTCGTTACGCATTGACGTATGTATCTCAACGCAGTTGTAAAAACTGCACTCGGTTCGGCGCGAACAATGCAAATAATTGCAGGCGATAGCGATAGATAATAGCTGTAAAATAAGACAAATGTGAAAGTCCTTCAGCAGAAGAGGCGTGATCAAAGAGAAAAAGAGTGCAGCTTACAAAACCTTGACGCAAACAATAGGGGAAAATAGTTCACATGTTCTACAACAATTCATCCCGAAGATGTCATTTTGTATCACTTTAATTTTGAAAAGGTTATGTGCATGCTGATTGTAACGTGCGGTCAAATCTGGCAGGCGCGCACGGACTGAATCTAAGTTGTGTAACAGAGCGTGCCGCTGTGTTGTTGGCGCCGTTTTCATCCACGTTTGTATAAGTCGTGTGCCTTTGGCCCATGATTGCTAGTGTCGTTTCGTTTTACAGGACTGTTGTCGGAACCTCTTCTTTGGAAGATCGCTGTCCCCCCTTGTTTACACGGCACCCTAAAGTTGGTGCACAGGTGTAACGGACAATCAGAGCAGAAATGGTCGATTCGTATTTTACACTGATTTTCCAGATAGTTCAGTCATCTTCAAAAGTATCTTCAGTTGCACCGTTAAAGGACCCATGTCTAGCAGGGGACAAGCGACGGTATCCCATGAGTTAGGGTGGGTGGTAAGTGATATATCGGAAGTAATTATCATATTAACTCAATATAGTATTGGTAAAAACGAAGCAATTTCAAATTCAGAAGTATACCTTTTGAACCTCGGCTTCGCTAGTTTGAATGCAATGGTAATTCATAACATATTCCAGTGGTTGCGCTGTTACGCCGTTTGAGTTCATGTGGAGGCGGTTGATAGTTTTTGTTTATAATTGGGATTATGGATGCGATAAACTGTTCCGTACAGTCCGCTGCACAACTTGCTTGCTAAGATGAGCACTGTACCGCATGCGGCGGAAGTGTATATGCAAAAAGTAGAATTATTCATGAGTTTTAAGGGCAATCGTTTGATTTTCTCAAATGGTTAACTGAGTGAATTTGGATCAGTCAGTTCGAGTTGGCTGATGAGTATGGTATTGACAAATTCCTTGGGAGGAATACTTGGAGACCGCTATGTTTCACTTTTGTTCTATCTCAAGCGCTTATGGAGGTGAGCTGTTAGTGAACCATCCTCACAACTTTGTTTTGCATCTAATTCTTCATTCCACACCTTTAGTTTTTGATTCTCTGTGGACCCCATTGAACAAGTATGGTTGTTGGTTAATTGGATTTGATTGTCCTGATGGAAAATTTAATAGCAAAATATGTAAAGGTACCCCCATTTACACCGCCTCACATGGACCGTGGATAGAAACAACCACGAAATAGCATCAGATGCAACCGCTTTTAGGAGTGACACTTCGTTGACCGTTTTCTACCTTAAATACTGACAGGGAAGCAGAATAAACGTATAGTTTAGATATGCTACTGACCAACAAACATGGAGGTAAAGCTTTTATTGGGATTTACTTTAATATTTAGTGTAAAATACAGTATAAACGCAATGTGGTCGGAAACCACAAATTCATCTATATCTTCAAACCACGCAAAATTTAATGTTTCCGTTAAACCGGAGTATGTGTTCCAACACGAAAATTTTGATGGAAACATTTTCAGAAAGCGAAATGAACCACGAAGGACAAAACTGTGACCTCATCGGTAATAAAGTAGGATACTTCAAAACAAAAGTGAGAATAGGAACCATTTTTATGTATATCCGATTTTTAACACAACAACACAAGCATTATATTAAAAAATCCATATAGTTATCCTGAACTATGCATTTCAATATATCACGAAAAATTCGAAAAATTTATCCGCGCCCAAATAATCGTTTCTAACCCGTTTCGGCCTTAAAACACCACACCGGAGAACTACACAACTGACAGTTTTTCTTTTCAATTTCGCGAGTGAAAGGGGAAGAAGCGAGTTCGCCGTACGGACTCAGACGAATAATATAAAATGTAATCGTTCTAACGAGGAATATTATGAGATATACTATTTTCGTGTTGGTTGTTAAATTATGTGCTACTGGTTACAGTATCACAAGTGGACATCCGGTGGTTATTTTTAGATTATGGTTACCACAGAACCTTGACGTCAGTTTGCCCTAAACAGTTGACGTCGAACTGAATTCGGCATAATTTATAACACTCGAAGGTTACTGGATGGCTTGCTAGGAGAAGTCGAGGCGTAGGAGGTAACACAAAATGTAAGTTGAAGTTCTAATACAATTGCAGGGTTTACGGATGGAGTACTTTGTTTCTCGCAACGTGTTGCACGATTATCAGCGACCACTTACAGCAGGCTACCACTAAGTATACCATGGAAACGTACGAAAGTTGATGAGATTATTAAAAACTGGCATATGTATCTATGTGGTGATAAGTGTATATGTGGACTGTGAACCTGTTTTTGTATGTGCATGCATTGAATATATTTCTCTTTATAATATCATCCTGCTGAACTCGTTGATGAGTCGCAATTTTCCTTCTTCCATTAATCTTGGTAGTTTGCGCATAATACCACACATGAACTGAATGACGCTGATTTTTCAACCGTTTCGAGAGTATGCGACAAATCAATTGCCAGAAGGATAATGAGCAAATTACAAAGATTCAAGGAACTGTTTTAATTAAGCTGCCTTCGGGTGAAAGCCGTAACTGGGTAGCGCGTTATTTGCAGCTGAAAGCTAGATGTTTCTCGAGTCAACTTAAGAGGCGTCATTAGAGGATACACAACGTCTGAGTACAGACATTGTGTTTGATAGCGTACAACAGCTGTTCGGGCTATTTTTGAAACGTTGAATGTTGTTGGTAGCTATGATTGCATTTGTCAGTTTATTCCAAATTTAGAAACATTTTACAATAAAGAAGTTGGTGCGCATCTTTTTCTGAACTGGCAGAGTTGATAAACGAGGAAAATTTATTTCCCAGTCCATATGGAGAGTTATGTTGTGAGTGAACGATGATGGGGAAGGTGGTTTACCTGTGAAACGGTAAGGAAGAAACTGCTTGTAAGAGCTGGATTTAATACGGTACTAATTGAAATAACATACACTTTATATAGGATCGTTAGGTTCAACTATGACCATCGTGACCAGTGTGGATCAATGCCATGTTTTTGACAGCGTTCTCTGCAGGTGGATGAGGGTGGATATCTTAAGAAGCTTGTGGTGAATAATCGCTGGTGATTTTCCAACACAGTGCTATTAAATTTACGTGGATGACGGTAGATGAGGTACATTACTCAAGTTGAAGTCGTGTGCACGTTATAGTAGTAAGCTTTGCAGCCGGCAGACTGGATTACTTTTTAATAGAGCCTGTTTTCCATCCAAGGGAAATTTCGGCGCAGTCCGAGGTCGACCGTCAAGAGATGTTGGCCATAGGTCGCGATTTTGGAATTGTTAGCCGCCTGCAGTGTATACTCCGCGGGTTTGAGGTCGCGTTTGAATTTACCTGGAGGTATAACGCTGACTTCGGCACCAGTGTCGATGAGAAAACGTTGCGTGTTCGAGTCACGTCGGGCTCACCAATTTATGTAGTGGATCTAAACGTTATATA
>JTDE01003804.1:52529-70784 GCA_014338405.1 Paragonimus skrjabini miyazakii | reverse complement strand
CCCGAGCCACAGTACCTTTTGGTCAGGCTCATGGCTGTTATGATGATGATGATTATGATGATGGAATTTCTCTTGTGAGTCTCGTCTTGAAATTCTTGATCTTTATCCACTTGAATTTCGAAGACTCCGCGGCGACTTAATCCTCACGCACTTTTTCTTCAGCACGGGACTCGTGCACCAGTTCTTTACCACAGCAGTAGATAACAGTCGAAGGGGTCACGACAAGAAGCTCTATAAGCTTCGATCCTGGACCTTCCTTAGGCAACAGTTCGTCTACTATAGGATTATCAATCACTGGAACGACCTTCCATTGGAGGCTGTTAGCTGTTCTTCTAGGGATCGCTTCAAAGTGTTATTAGATTCTCACTTACTCGAGAAGTTATTAGATTAATATTTTGCTATGCTTTGCTAGATTAGTATTTTACTCTGTTTTCGGTATTCCCTGTAACCCCCAAGAGCGGTGCTACACCCTGTTTTCAATGACTATCTTTTAGGTCAACAGAACACCGGTGACATCGAAATGGACAAACTGACTGGATCCGGGTGACTTGGGCCTCCAACCTCGAACCCGTGAACAAATAACTGAAATCAAGGGCATTGACACACGGTCGAATACATTCCTTCCATCTGCGACTGAGTCTACAGCCGTAGATACAGGTTCTTCCTCTAAAACATCAACTGTAGCCACACTGCTGATGCTTATTGAGGAACAAATTTCTCAGCTGGCTGAGATGAAAGTGAACAGTGAATTGCTTAGTACGAGGCTGGCCCACCTGCAGAACAAGTGCGAGGTAGCTGTCGGCAGAACGAGGAACATTTTAATATATGGTGTTTCCGACCCGTACTTAAGAGACAGCAAACAACGAGTATTTGCGCTGAGGTACCATCTGTCAATTATATTTCGTACGGGGGGATTATCAGGAGATATCGGAATAGGTAGGGTGTTACGAGTTGGAAAATGGAACCAAGACCGGTAGTTTTGGAACTCGTACACCCTTTTCATCGGGATCAGCTGCTCGCGAGATCACTGGACATAAAGACTAAGTCAAATAACAAATTTGAAATCATCCCAAGCCGAAGGCACGGACACCAGTCGTTACCTCCAGTTGACTTTTTCTCCTATTACGAACGAGTCCCGTGCGAGTATACAGATTCGTCCCGCGTATCTCAGGGTCCCTAATACAGCATCACAAACGTGCAATCCGTCACCGGCAAAAAATGCAATCCGCCCTCGGGTATAGTTCCCGAGGGCTCCCGATTCCAATATAAAAGACCCGATCGGTAAGAGTCCCAGCGTGTGAAGGCCTATTACACAAACGCCTGCAACATAAACAACAAATGGGGTGAATTACTCGCCGTGATTGCCATCACAGAATCTTGGCTCCGAATGGATATACAGTTCGAAGGGCTGTATCCGAAGGATATAGGAATTACAGACAAGATAGACCGGACGGGAGGCAAGGAGAAGGGGTCTTACTTTTAATCGCCGGAAGATATGTGCAGCTGCAGGGCTGCTCTCTCAGTACACCGAACATTCAGCTAATAGGAAGTGTGGTGAAGTGGAGTACACAGACCATCTCACTCGTATGTGTCTACCGTAGTCCAATGTCACAAGCCATCGAGAATGCAAAGCTTATATCTCTTTTGAGGGACATAACTGCTAAACCACACTTCTTGTTAATTCTTGGAGACTTCAACGGTGCTTGCATTGATTGGGAGGAGGAATCAGCCTCTGCAAGAAGTTTTGGAGCAGACCTTTTAGAATTCTTCCATAAGGCCATGTTGATTCAGCAGGTGAAACATAACTCGCGTTTTAGAATAGGGCCTAGTGGTAAGCAGACACGAAAATCAGGTTACTTCACTTAGGATGGGTGTTCCTGTTGGGAAAAATGACCTTGGTGACTATCACTTTTGAGTTCTGCAGCAGATGGCAGTCGATACCTGTCAAATTAACACGCAACTTTGGGAGGGTTAAAATCGACAAATTGATCCTGGATGCAGTCTCTGGAGTGGAGTCATCCCTCAGGCACGATAGACGAGGTTTGGGAGCTGATAAAACGAAATCTACAAATTTTCACAAAAAACACGCTCCGATGACTAGACGCCGTCTACTGGGCAAACCTCGTTAGTGGACAGTTAGAATAGACAAGGAACATAGAAGAAAAAAGAGGGCTTGGTGTTAGGGCCAGGGTAAACCTGACCCGTAGAATACGATTCTGCTGTCAGAAATCGGATATCGTAAGCCGTTACTGAGATATACATCGGCGTGGGATTCAAATATTTCTTCGCGCGCTCACGCCATCGCAAGGTCAATGATTTTCTATAAATACAGACCAGTTTCTCATGTAAATTCGCAAAGCGTCTGGTGGCTAAATACATTGCTATCCGGAGTCTGCTTTGTCCGTGTTCTCATTGGTTCTTATCGTTCGTGGTCTGGGGTGACCAATCGGAAGGGGTTTCTATTCGCGTTATTCGTTCATCGTTGTTCGTAGCAGTTATTCGCGTTCGTGTTCAGTAGGATTCAGTTATAACAACTGGCGACGGGGACCGCACGATCGAACTTCAGAATAATGCGCGAGCCGCCTACGAACTAGCACTTGCTCGAGGTGCCAAAGTCAACCCAAATCGGTACTATGCATATGTCCAAGCTAAGCCAGCGATGCGCAGGGAGATAGGTAGCCTGAAGCTCGCTGATGGTAACCTATTTACCGGTGCTCATGAGAAAGCGGAACATCGGGCGTTGCCATTCGCAAGTGTCCACCGTAAGGATAGTTAGCAAAATCCTACTCTAGACATACCTTCCGTGCTGATCGCAGAAATGACTGACGAAGAAATCATACCTCACGCGATAGAGAACATACTGCGGCAGTTGAGCATTCATAAAGCCCCGGGGCCAGATGACATTCACGCAGCTATCATCCGTCCGCTAGCCAGTGTATTAGCCGTTCCAGTAATCAACCTGCTTAATTAATCTATCAACGAAGGTAGAGTGGTCCAGGGCTGGAATGAAGCAAGTGTTATAGTTCTGCACAAGGGCGGAAGCAAAGAGGCTACTGGTAACTATCGACCAGTGAGTCTCACTTGCATTCTACTTAAAGTGTGCGAAACTGCTATTAGAGACAAAATTGCCAAGCACCTAACTGAGAACAAGCTGTTGGATGCAAACCAACATGGATTCGTTAAGAAAAGGTCTTACCTCTCCAACCTGTTATGTTTTCTGGATGAAATAACACAACTCTTGAATAGAGGTGAACCTGTGGAAGTATGTTATCTGGACTTCAGTAAGGCATTTGACTCGGTAAATCATCGATTGCTACTTTAAACCCGCGGCGCAGTGCGCTTTAGCGGCGAAGAAAGCAAGAGGCTCGCTTTTCCAGCTCATGTGAACCATCTCATCGAGAGAACCGGAAGTACTGATTCCGCTGTACAAAACGTTTGTTACGGCCTCATTTGGAGTATTGTATCCAGACCTGGAGTCAAAGGTTAGCTACTAGGTTGATACGGGGCAAGAAGCCTTTTGATTATACTAGCAGGTTAAAAACTCAAGTTATTTTACATTGAACGAAGAAGGCTTCGTGGAGACTTGACAGAAGCTTTCAAGATCCTAGTAGGTCTTTCTGATGTACCGGCTAGTGCTTTTTTTTCAGCCGATGAAGATGTCCCAACTGAGAGGGCACCGTATGATGATCCACAAAGCGAGAGCAGACAAGGGTGTCCGCGTGGAACAAGCCCCCCCCTATACTCTCGAAGCTTCAGCGGTCGAAGTATTCAAGTGTAGGCTTGACCAGGTCTGGAACCGAGTGTCTCCTGGCCTAATGTAGACTTGTTGTATGTCATAACTCTGTATATATGCCGTGTGTACACAACTATGTTGTATGTAGCGTTATCTAGATATAGGCAGATGTTTATATGCAGCTACGAATGTAAAATGTTTATGTATATGTATATGCAGATGTTACTTTTTTAAAAAGATGTGCGTAATAATGTTCAGACCTTCCGTACTATTTGGTTGTACACAAGTACTGTAATGCATAGCTCGAAAAGAGGGTATGCAAATTGGCCATCATTCGTGCGGATACTCCAGAGGTAGACTGTCGGGATTATCACTCCCGGTCATTAACAGCAGGAGCCTTACACTACATGCTCACATTTTCACTCAGGATTCCGAACCCTCTTGCTCTTCAGCTTAGCGACACTGCAGTTTTAGTTTTAAATTGGATACTGTCATTCATAGGACACTAATTTTTCTTATTTATGTATTTATTTAATTCTTAAATCCTTTCTCACTTTTTCTTACTTTTTTTGACGGCAGATGCAAATCACAAGACAAGATAGCATTGACAAAACTGTCACTACCACTGGTACTCAGCTATATTTTATATATAGTCTCCGCCTATTTAAAAAAAACAAAGGCCGTAACCAACAGGTTACAAAAAGAGACCTTGAGCCGGAATAGAGAGGTAGTGACGTCAAAACTATTCGGATGAATTTATTATTATTTTTCCAACAATAAATAAATAGTACGAAGAGCACATGTCGTCATTCTGAAGGCTGCAAAATTGGTCCTGCCAGATGAGGCAGTGGGTGATGGGGGCTATAGAATTCTACTCCCTCCCCTTATTGCTCAGAAATTTGCGCCAGACTATCTCAGTATTAGTGTGTTCATGTGTCGCCCTTGAGAAATCGGGGGTTTCAAATGGATTGATCTGTATCTAAACATGTGATTCGTTCTTAACTTACCTCTTTTTGTCCAAAACGACAGTAAGCTGTCATGTGAGCACGTAGCCTGCAAACCCTCTTTACACTGTGCAGGAAGAGCAGTATTGTCTCTCTTAGTACTGCACAATTAGCATGTTATAGAACTGTCGCAGTTACATATAAGTGTAACATATAGCTGAGGTACCACATGCATATTATTGGTTGTTTCAAAATGATTGTGTACGGATGTGTACGTTATGTGGCAGTTAACCATCAGTGTGAACCACTGATATATTGCTGTCTATGACGATGATGATGATGACGTATGCGTTATCATCTCAGTACAGTTGTCTCCATTTTATTAACGAACATGCACGCAAGTTGTTTTCTGGTCCTCTAATTCTTTTTCCTTGTCTTTACGTACAAGCCTGTCGCTGTTTTTGTAGGTTACGGGTATCAGGCAGACGAAGCACGGGAAGCTGTTGTCTACCAGCGCAAGAAACTAGACTACCAGGCTGCTAGCCACCACGTCCTGTGAACTGAACTGAACTGGACAGTTGCAGATATCATAACGGTTATTGAATCGTGGTTGAAGCCGGAGATGAATATTCAAAACCTGTCCACCCGGATATTGTATATACCGGACGGATCGACAGGATGGAAGGACTGGAGGATGGTCCTTGCTTCTAGTGGCGCAGCACCACGAACAACGGTCTGGCAGCACTTATAACACCCCACGTGCAAGTGGTTGTCTGTTTCGTAAAACTGCTGAACGTAGCAGTGTTGGTAGCATGCGCCTATTGAAGTCCTTGGGCGACAGAGTCCGAGGATGGTCAGCCTTTGACAGCACTGTGTGATCATGCATGCTGAACGAAGATCCTTTTTCCTTGGGGATTTCAACGCACCGGCAGTTGGCTGAATAGAGGGCATGTACCGAGATGGTCGTTCGGTGAATTTCTTCTTACATTTCTACACACCAAGGCCTTGGTTCAGCACGTAAATAAACACACCCGACGGAGACCTGGCCAGACAGCAGCTGTGTTGGACCTGGTGATAACTAGGAATCCGAATGAAGTAGACAACCTCAAGGTCGGACCTCTTGTTGGTCGAAGCGATCATGGGGCCATTAGGTTGACATTCGCGTTAGCGACCGTTAAACCCCCGAATAAGTGGCGTCGGGCCTACAGAAGAATTAACGTTGACATGATTATCAGTGAGGCGGAATTGAAAACATGACCAGAATGTGAGCAGGATAACGATGCTGAGATAATTTGGGCCAAGCTCAAAACCAATTTATTAAAATTAGCTATTTATTTTGATCAACTATAATTCTCTTCTTCGAAGGTGGTAGCCGGTCAGAGGTCGGGAATTGCAGACCAATAAGCCTGGATAGTGTCGTCAGCAAAATCTTTAAACACATGTTACGAGAGAGGATCTGCAGATTTCTCTGCGGGCGAAAATTTTTCAACGCTTCTCAACATGGCTTTCTAAAAGGTAGATCTTGTCTTACCAATTTGCTGACGATTTTAGATCTGCGAATGGACATTAAGGTGGGAGTTACCACCGAATGTTCTCAAATGTCCTGTCCTCGCTAATGTTACCCAGTCGATCCCAGGTATAAAAGGGATGCACATGGACAGGTAGTCGAATTAGCAACTAAACAGCAAACGGGAGACTCATATATGCAAGTCACTAGCACGTTTGCCGCAGCCACGATAAAAACACGCCGGGTGTTATATCGACTGAAATCCGCGATCGCCAGCCTATGTCCAGCAGTGTTTATCCCAATGTACTCGGCCATAGTTCGGCCCCACTTGGAATATTGTGCCCAAGCTTGGTCACGATATCTCAAAACGAAGATATCTGCCCTAGAGAAAGTACAAACGCTCGCAACACGTATGGTATGAGGTATGAGGAGTGTAAGCTACCAAGTTCGACTAAGCTCTTCTGTCTTATCCTCGCTCGAACGCCGGCGGGTAAGAGGGGACCATAGTGAAGTGCACAAGATTGCCCATCACATAAGAAGAAGTCCCTGCCTTGTTTGTTCGTGATATATCACGACAGAGATTTAGAAGGTCATAGGTTTACGATAAAGAAAACAAGAGCACGATTGGTTGTTTGATCTAATTTTTCCACTAACCGGATAAGAATCGGTGTATATCGCTAATTCGGCGTGACATGCTTCATTATGAACAACATCTTACTGATCGCTTCATCGCTGATCCAAATAGCCTCTTCCAATTTGTAGCATCAACTCACAAGTCGAAAGCCGGAGTTCCACAACTCTTAAGTCTATCAGGCCTTACTAGCTCTGATACGGAGACCGCTGATGTCCTTGCTGAGTCTTACAGCAGTGTTTGTGCGCAGTCATCATCAGTTCGCCAGGTTCGTATTGACCCTGAAATCGCTGATACTTACACTGTGGATACTTCCTCCACGGCGGTGTTGGCCAACCTCAGGTGCCTTAAGGACAGCTCTCCTGGCACCGACAGTATACCTCCCAAGGTCTTGCGGGAAGTGGTGCAGTAGCTTGCTGATCCACTTGTCTTACAGCTTACGCAACCCGTCTCACACGGAACAGTACCCAACAGCTGGCAACTCGCGAGCATCACACTCGTTTTCAAGGGTGGTAGGCGAAATTGCTCCAGTGGCTACAGACCAATTACATTATTGTCAAGCGTCTCAAAGTGTTAGAGGTGCTACATACGTACCTCACCTCTTCTGAGTTTTTTTCCGTACGCAACACAGCTTTCGCAAGAGTCGTTCCTGTACCACAAACCTGTTGATGGTCACTGCTCAATGGACCAACGCAGTTGATCAAGACAATGGACAAGACGTCGTACATCTCGACTTTGCTGAGGCATTCGACCGTGCGGATCATATTGTTTTGATCGGCAAGCTTTCCCATTATGGGGTGCAAGGTGACCTTCTTCAGTGGCTTGAGTCGTATCTTGATAACCGTCTGTACAAGGTGCAAGTTAATGGTGTTTTCTCAGGACTAGCCTCAATGGGGTGTCCCAAAATTCAATTCTGGGCCCGCTGCTATTTTTGATATTCGTCAACGATCTTCCATTCTCAATCGCTTCTCCGGTACTACTGTTTGCGGACGGCGTGAAAATTCGGCAAGCCGTCAACACAACCGAGTATGATGTCATCCTGCAGAAGGAACTCAACATTATGTTCGATTGATTTCGAATGAACCGACTCGAGTTTAACGCTGGTAAATGTAAAGTTATGCTCATTCGCAGCTCTCTAAAAACCACCTAGTACCTCGACGGGTATCCGCTTCAGACGATTCTTATCGAGAAGGACCTAGGATCCACTGCTATTGGCCAGTCAATTGCAAAAGGCCGCCACAGGCGCTGGTGGCGGATTGAGACGTCCGTCGAATTGGGGGTCGGCCAAGCGTCGGACGTTCAACGGTTCTGAACGGCTGACTACGAAATATGGACGATTAATACGTATCTTCCCGGCCAACCCAACCACTTGAGGCTAACGAACGAACACAGAGAAAAGACTGGCCTCCGGTCAGAGCTACTTTATATCACCCAATCCGAAGACGACATGGTTTGTGACTAGCAACAAACAAGGTCAAAGGGAAATGGACCAGACAAAAGTCTAGACAGTGCAGTCGGGATGACAACAACAGTTATCTCGAGGCCGTAGGTCGATTGTGAAGACCGGAGCCGCGCACGGCCATGGCAAAGGTAAAGGTCACTCACAAGTGAACTTTGTCACTTGTGGTCACATAATGTTTTCGGGGAACTGGCAACTTCCCCGACAGTCGTCGACTCTTGTCTGATGTTCGCTAATCGCCTCATCATTCCTTCTTCGCTACGTCAATCTGTCTTCAGACCGTTTCATTCAGGACACCCTGGTGCCGGACGTATGAAGGCGATCGCCGGGAGCTACGTCTACTAGCCTAGACTCGACAACCAAATCGAAGATCTGGTTAAGCAATGCAGCCAATGCCGGGTAGCCGCTAAGAACCCGCCGCGCGTCGACCCTCAGTCATGGAAACGACCCGAACATCCGTGGCCACGCCTCCATATGGATTTTGCGGGACCCATCGATGGTATGATATATCTTATTCTGGTGGATTCATACTCCAAGTGGCCTGAGATCGTCCCAATGACGCACGCTACAACCTCAGCCACTATCAACAATCTACGGTGCATTTTCAGCTAACATGGCCTCCTGGAGATGTTTTTCTCGGATAATGGATCGCAGTTTACCTCGGTCCAGTTCAAGGGGTTCTGCATCCAGAAAAACATCCGGCATCTGCATTCGCCACCATACCACCCACAGTCCAACGGTCAGGTCGAACGCTTCGTCGACACTTTCACGAGAGCACTTCTGAAGTCTCGCGGGGAGGGACCAACCGAAGAAGTGTTGCAAAGGTTTTTGCTCACTTGCAGAACCACCCCGAATCCGGAGATTCCCAATGGACTCTCGCCGACAGAAGCTCTCATGGGCCGCAAGCTGAGGACGAAGTTCGATGCAATGATTCCAGTGGAGAAACTACCGGGAGATGCGCAACAATTCCCTCGGCCTGGATTTGCCGTCGGTGACCTAGTCTATGCAGGGGACTATCGCCCAGGTCGCTCCCACTGGATAGCAGCAACTGTCAGGCAACGGAATGATACGATCTTTTACGATGTCAACGTCGGAAGCGACATCTGGGTGCGTCACCGGAACCAACTTCGCCCACGCCATTCCTCCAACACTGGACAAGCTCGGAACCAACTGCCTTTGGACCTACTTCTCGACACCTTCGAGATCAGTCGCCCAACAGCACAAATTCCCGCAACGGCTGCTCCAACAACCTTAACCCCTAGACCGAACATTAAGCTGACTACCTTGCAACCAAGGCGATGGACGGACCGCAAACGCATGCCAACCTGCCCAATGCAGCTCGACCCTCGTCAACGGCGGCACCAATAGTGCTCAACAGGAGAGGTGTTGGGAGAAGGCATATTTTTTCCCAAAAATTCGCATTATTTGCAAGAAAATGGATTTCTTCATTTTCCGGGAACAAGAAAGCCCGCCAAAATTCTCGAACACCCGAGAAGTTGCGCTCGCTTCTGATTGGTCCATTCGGCGACCTAGGCCCAAGGCCACCGCAAACCTATAAATACAGTTGCTGTAAATCACAATTTTGCCTTCGGGCTGAGCAGCGAATAAAGCTCGTTTGAAGGCGGTCTTTTTCCTTACTTGTATGGGGGTTCTAAGCTGCGAGAGTTGAGTTCCGGTATTTGCGCTCTGATTTTCATACCGTTTTGAAATGTCGTTGCGTTCGTTCGTGATAGAGATACTGCTCGCGGCCTTTGTGTTGTTCTTGTCTTTTTGTATCAGGTGGAGTAGTAACACAATCTTCGAGCCAAGTGGAAGATGTTACTACTGGAGCAGACCGCGATGAGTGTTGATTGTTAGAGGATTCTGAAACGTCCACCCGCAGGTAGGGTCTTTGAGGTTCAACTTCGCGAAACACTTGCCACGAATAGATCATCAGGCAGGGGAACAAGATATTAATGCATATCCACAGAAGCACTGAAGCCTGTGGAGAAAGCGCAAATTTTCACGACTTCACTATACTTCTTTACGATAACGCTCGGTCCGACCCAAATGGATTAATTGACTGGTTTCAGGACACCGGCTTTTGCTTGTCTACGAAAGGCAGGGCTTGAGTATGACACTGGACGTTTCTACCGAAAAGTTGTTTGGAAAAAGGTGCAAGACAGCATTTGTTTTGGCGCAGCATCTTCCGGAAGACTGTAGGGTGCTTTCGGCACAGTTTGCCGGTGATTGTGGTGGATTGTCAGGACGGAGGAGCGAGTATTCAAAGACTCGGCGGAATGCCTCAACGCGGAGGGGGGGCACGCCCACAAACCCTCAACGATCGAATGGCGGGCAAAAGGGGCTATCGTATGAGTCATCGCCCGATCAGACCGGACCAACGGGCAAGACATGTTACGCAAAATAGGATGGACGACCAAGTCGGAGGCTCGATTATTCCAACACTTGGGGGAATATCTCGACACGGTCGTGAAGGAAAGTCAAAGCTCAAGTTGGATAGATGAAGGACAACATGAGCGACCGGACGAGCCATCGCTCAACGGAATCGGACGAACGGACGAAGATCGGCAGGTGGAAAACCCCCAGATAGAAGGCGCCGATCACCCACACAAACCACACAGTAGTGCACACGACGCGTGAGCGGAAACCCTGGGGTGTTGTGGGCTAGAATTCTGACTCATAAACGCGAGCGCGCGCGTAGCATGTTGGACAATAAAGATTGAGCTTTATTGGACGCGTTTTCGCTACAATTTGACGCGATAACATTGGGCTGTGATCGATTGGGCCACCGTGGCTGCGGCGGTTGACGGGCGCCTCCATCAAGTTCATCGTCTCATCCCCGGCTGATTCGTTAGGTAACAGTTACCTTTGAATTGGACGTCCTCGAATAGGATCAAACAGGATAGTTCGCCAGATAACCTCATGGTTCCACCTGAAGCATTGTGGGCATTGTGTGTAGTCGGACCCAGGGCAGGTCAGCCCATCATGTTTCATGTCCTCCTTAAAATTATAATGACGGAGGCGGTGTCAACTTGTAGCCGAACCGCGGTACCACTGAGTGTCAACGTAATATACTTCCGCCTGCAAGCATAGTCGACCAAGAATGTGGCAAAGATGGAGTTTGATTAGTGGGCCGGCCTCTGGAGTCCTCGACCTCGAGACTTCGATCTGGGGTGTGAAATCAAGTATTTGTCAGCTCGATAGTGGTCTTCCTTGTGGCCTCGACGATCGCATTTCTGGCACTTGTGGTTATGAAGTAGACACAAGCGCACATAGCGCCAATCACCCCATTGCCAACAGAGTGTCGGAAGCTTCGAAGATCACCGGCTTGGTGACCGCGAATCATCAGCGCGAGAATGATGAACGAATGTCAATTGAATACCCAAAGACACTGGAGGTCTTGGTGACTGCTCGATCATCATGGCATCATGTTTGACGTTGACCAGCTTATGGTGTCCTGCGGTGTTCGTCTGTAGCATCCTCTCAGGGTCATGTTGCACCCTGATCAGGGTGCGAGTGCGGATATCAGCATCTACCGGTGACTGAGGATCACAAACAAGAATCAGCGTTTTGAACTGATCGTCGGTCACGAAGAAGAGCTTAAAGCGCTCATATTTTCGACTGACGTTTCCGACGTAGGTGAGATGATCTTCGGATTGGCTCTTGGTCATCTGGAAACACAGGTATTGGATGTTGAACGGGGATATTTATTCGCAAAAGATTTGGCTAAAACACTTGACTGTCATTGAAATAGATGTCGCGAGCGTTCCTCGGTAGAATGAAGTTAGTACAGCGCTCGACCTCCAAGAGACCCATTTCGCGCAACAGCAGTCGAACACGTTGGACATCATCGGTAGTGGCTAACTCCATCTCAAATACGTCCTCACGTTTTCAATACCCGATATCAAAATGAATCGAATGAAAATTGAACCTAGAGATTGGGTTTCCAATGGACTCATCCAGCAGGCAGGATTGTAGAATGTTGCCAAAAGCCTGACCCTGCAAAATCGATTTCTGCGTCAACGTCTCGATTAGTTTCAGTCGCGCCTTCCCGAATTGAACTCACTGTTGCTTTAAAATGACCGTCAGCGCTTCTGCAGTTATTGCCACTGTGGATTCTTATCGAAAAATGTAGAAAAGACAACGTCGCGAGTTGTTACAACCGAATACTACTTAACATGAAGGCGAATAATTGACACGAACAGCAGTGAACAAACAACATGAATAAAACCTCTCCGACTCGCCCCCAAACTATGAACGACAACCCTACCCTAGGCGGCTTTACGAACTAAGTCTCTTCTCCCTGAAATATCGTAGACAGAATGATGACCTAATATTGGCGTTCATGATTCTGAGGACCCAAACTAACCGTGCAGATCCCTGTCGACGCAAATCAGAAAGACGTTGTGTATTCATTATATCGGCGTACGCCCCGACGGACACCTGTTCGGATGCTACCAAAGATGCGTTCTATGACGCCCGCGTTGACCTTCCGAAGCAAACTAAACACTCAGACATCATCATACTAGCGGGCGATTTTAATGCTCAGCTTGGTCGTCTTTCTCCGAATGAGAAGCGGCTGGGAGGTATGCTTGGTGTTCGGGCACAATGCACTGATAATGGCGACAGACTGCTGCAGCTGCGCGCATTCCACGGTCTGTATATTTCGAGCACCGCATTTCAATACAGGAAGAAACACTGTTACATGGAGACCTCCGTGTGTCTCCCAACCGTGGACACAGTTGGATCATATAGCAGTTAATTACAGGTGGCACTGCTCTGTTAAGGACTGTCGTGCCTTTTGGAACAACCACCTGGACTCGGACCATGCTGTTGTGCGTGCCCGTTTTGTTTTATCATTTGCCCAGAGGATTTACGCTCGTAAATGCAAGCTACTTAACTGGCATTCGAGCGATGAGGATGTAAAGAACGTATTGTAGCTTGGTATACGGCCTACGGGTGCGTAAACAGACAACAGAATAACGGTTAGTGAAACGGTAGATAACGGAACGACGTTCAACGGTTGTGAACGACTGACTACGAAATATGCACGATTATTACGTATCTTCCCGGCCAACCCAACCGCTTGAGGCTAACGAACGAACACAGAGAAAAGATAGGCCTCCGGACAGAGCCACTTTATGTCACTCAATCCGAAGACAAACAAATATGGTCTAGTTTGTGACCAATCAAGTAACACTGCCAGAATGTGGACCAGACAAAGATTCACACAGTTCAGTGATGTCCCAGTTAAAGGACGTGTGTGTGGGTGGGGTGCCAGAATTTAGCACAAAGGTTGAGACCGCACGTGACGGATGAAGTGGCACATGGCCGTGCTGACTGTGAAGGTCACTCGCATCAGTGATTAGTTAGGCCACTGCGAAGGTAAATAAAACGGTATTTTCGGGGAATTGGCTTCTTCCCCGGCAGAACGCTTAGCAGGAGGCGTTGGTGAAGGAGTTGCCCAGTTAGAGTCAGATGAAGGATCCTAATGAACACTGGGAACAAATCGCCGAAGCCATGAAAAAGCATACTGTGAACAGGCATGTTCCGAAGGAGCTGTTCAGTTTTGACAGAACTGGATTTCCATCACATCGATAAGCCTCATGAACAAGCGTCGCTCGATCCCACCTGGTTCTGATTATGATGACGACCGTCGAGAACTTAATCGCAAACTGATTAAAAGCTTGCGCAAAGACCGTGAGCATTACTTGGTCGAACAATCGAAAGAGATGGAGAAAGCCTTTTTTGTTGGGAATAGCAGAAGGCTTTCTTCCCTGATTCGTGATTGTGCTAGTCGTCGAGTCGGTGTGAGACATATGTGAAAACGATGGTTCACTTATTACCGGTCAATCACGCCGACTTGACAGATGGGCTGAACATTTTGAAGAACAGTTTGGTTGGCCTCAACCGGATCATGTGGACAACGAGACCCGAACGGTCAGTTATTGCTTTCCAGACGGCCCTCTGTCGGAAGCAGAGGTTGTCCTAGAGCTCAAGTTATTGAAACGTTATAAGGCTCCTGGACTGGATCTCCTTTCTTCTTCTCTTTTCAACATATTTGCTAAACAACGCACACACTTTTTTCAAATCTGTAAACGTTCGTCTTAAGTATCTATTTGATTTGCGGCTACTTTGCTCCTTACTTAACTACTACTCATCGGCCTTCACGCTCCTTCTTTTTGGCATACCAATCTGGGTTTTGGTGATATGGAAACTGAGCAATATTTCTTTAACTTTTTGCACTTTACCTCAGCGTCACTGTTTGAACTATTTATTTATAAGATGCAACTTTGCCTGCTCTGTTGCAAACTGCATGTCAACACGTGCTACAAAACATGGTTTTCGGTATTCTGAACTTCGCCTTTTACATCTTACCGGGTTAACTGCTTTCGGTTTTTCCGTTCCGTCAGTTGGGCGCCGGTCGAACACGGCGGTTGTTTGGCAGAGCGCCTGTGCCCCATGGTAGGTTTGCACTAAAACATCCCAATACTTGATGGTGCCTATGTCTACGCTCATGAACTTCCAATGCTTTATTTTCTTCACATTTTTGTGTTCATCTACTAATCATCTCGCGCTATCGAGACCCGTAACAACTGGAGCCTGTGTCTACGACACTGCTGACGGCTGAACATATATTTACGTATGCAGTCGACGGTTTAAGAAGGAGCCTAGTCTTGTTTGTTTTCCAGCTTACCAGACGCTTTATAAAAGATGGACTTCAAACGACCTCTGGCGGGTGTTGCTACGATGTCGATGGTGCCGTTGCCGACAAAGAAAACTCGATATGAGGCCCCTACTTTGACTTTATCTACATTTGATGCTCACGTGGCAAAATCTGGGGCTCAGATCATTCCTGCTGGAAAACCGGGTAGTATTCCAAGAACATCTAATTTGTTGTCTCCAAACATGTTGCTCAGTAGTCACGATAGTGAAATATACTGCGGGAAGTTCTCATCTGACGGCTCTTTTCTGATCAGTGCTGGATTCGATCGCCGTATTTTGTTATGGGAAACTTATGGAGAATGTGAAAACATCGCTGTAATGACAGGTCAGTTCTGAACCGTTTGCAAATTTACACCAGTTGATTGGAAACTCCCTTACGTTGGTACGGATCTGCTTACGTTGCTATTTGGGGTTTATGTGGATATGTACTGATGTATTGCTGTCTTTGATGATGTTGATTATATGTGGATATGTACATTGAGTACTTGTGCAATATGTTCAGCTCGTTCCTTTTGTACTCGTTATTTTCACTTCGTTAAAGTTCAAAACTAGAATGTTCTTATCTTTCTGAAGATTTTTTGAAGTGGTTGTTGGGCCAAGAACGTATTCAACAATAGTACTCCTTTATGGATGTTTTGTTTTTCGGAAAGATGTATGAAAGTGTGGTGTTTACTACGAATGAATTGGTCGCTCTGTAGAATTTAAAATTGCTATGTACACATATAGTGCGTTTCTTGTAGCTATTCAGTAATAAAATAGCTGAACTTTTTATGAACTATGCTTCCTCTTTTTAGGGCATGGCGGAGCTATCTTGGATGTTTGTTTGTCATCAGATGATGCTACCATTTACACAGCCAGTTCAGACAAGTCCATTGCACTGTGGAATACGGAAAGCGCGCAACGAATAAAAAAGTTTCGTGGTCATCAGAACATTGTCAATGCGTGTGGTGTAGCTCGCCGTGGACCGCAGCTGATATGTTCAGGCTCAGATGACGGAACTGTGCGATTGTGGGATCGCAGACAGAAAGCCCATGTCCAGAGCTTTCAGAATACATACCAAGTTAGTCCGTTTCCGAATGCTTCTTAGCACTACTTAATAGGCTCCAAATAATCAAAGTGCTTATGATTAAGCCCGTGAATTACTCACTAACAAAAGTTCATCAGATGAGAAAAGCCTTCTGAAGTCTCGCTTTTTGTGAATACGTTGTTTTCCATCACAAACCCCGAGTTTTTGACGTATTGTCTAAATGCTGTTATTGACCGAAGTCGCTCGTAAAAACTCCACACGATCCTTGAAAATGATCAGCTGGCATCACTATTGTTAGCTTCAGTTCATAACCATTTTAGTTGGTATTAGAATGAAACTTATCACTTTGCGGTATATAGGCCACTACAGAGGTCTTCAATTATTGGCGCTTATTCCTCCTACCTTTCAGTATTCACAATGGCTGAGGTCAGGTTTTCAGCTTTTGTGATCCATGCTTTTCTGTTATCTGTGGGGTTGTGTTTAGACTGAAGTTCATTAGATTGTGCATACTTGACCTGTTATATGAGCAACAATATTGTATTATATTATACTATATTATATATTACTTCATGTAATACTACTGATCGAATAGTAGGGACTAGAACAAGACACCGTCAGGGGTAACAGTTACGTTTCCTAACCATTTGTGCACGTTCCGATTATCCCTTCACTTTGGGGCAACTGTATTCATGCAGTCAATATTCTTCATATATTCTAACTTGGCGGCCGTTTTCTTATTAGTTACTGATCGTAATTTTTGGACCAACTGTTTTCACAAAGTTATTCTCGGTGACATCATTGACACTTCATCATAACTTAGCGTTTTTAATGTGATCGATAAATGAGATGACGACGGACTATGCATTGATGACTCTAGTGTCCACGAATTCAGGTTGATTCATCGGCAAACTGATGTATGATAGTTGAGGTAGAAAAAACGTGAAGTAGGACAGTCAAATGATATACAGTCCACCACATTCTTCCTCCTCCTCTTCATCATCATAGACAGCAATACATCAGTGGTTCACACTGATGCTTAACTGCCATACAACCACGAAGAAAAGAAAGCAAACCCTGTATAGGAAGAGAGAAGAAAAAGAAAAAAGGGGGAGAAGACCTAACCACTACAAAATACCTACGTCTGCATTCAAACATACAACATCAAGGCGCCTACACCTTGCAAACAAACAACCGAGCTGTAAGTTAAAGTAAGGCTTCATTAGCAAGACAACTTCCTTACGGCTTACACTGCCCCGCGTCATTAAATGCACTCACTTCACAGACAACTAGGCCAAACAACAACAACATTCACGTCACTGAGTTCGGTTAGCCGCCACCTCACTTAACGTCACAAGACTGACTGTGCGAGTCGCGAGGGCTCCAGCCCGGAAGACTAACCTGATCTACAGTGGCCAATCCCTTCGTGAACGATTTCATTCGTCTACGCCAGGTCATCATCTGTCCACCTCGCACCTTACGCCAGTCGGCCGCAGCGTCAGCAAACAGTGCTGGGTGTGGCAAGTGATTAGCTGGCATCCTTAGTACATGACCTAACCATCTAAGTCTGTGTAAATGTAGTGAATGAGCAAAACAACTCGTTTGACAATCAGCGTCAAACACCCGCCTCCTAACCTTCTCGTCGCTTACTCGCTGGTGCCACCAGATACAAGCGATTGAACGCAGACATCAGTGGTCAAACACCTGGAGACAGTTCACATAATCTACTCTGAGCGGCCAAGCTTCGCTGCCATAAAGTAATACAGCCCTCACGGTCGCCTTAGATACGCGACCCTTAAGCTTCAGAGAGATACCTTTCTGTCGCCATAAGTGCCTCAGATTAGCGAACACCGCCCTAGCCTTGGAAATACGCGCCTCTGTTTCATTCCCAACGACTCCACCGCCGCCGTTGATGCAGCTTCCCAGGTATACAAACCGGTCAACAACCTCCATGTCTTCATTATCTAACATTAAACCTACGTAATCACAGGAATCTTGCAGAAGCACTTTGCATTTTGAGGTTGCGAAACGCATTCCGAACTACTTAGCAGAATGTGAAATTGCATTTTGCGTTGTTTGTGCCGTCTGAAAGTTATCAAACAGCAACACTTTGACATCAGCATAATCAAGATCAGCTAGTCTTCCACCAGGTGGGAGATCCAAACCGGCATCATTCGAGTGCCGCAGAAAATCCTGCATTATTTCGTCCATGACGAAATTAAACAAAAATG